>JBBPBX010005757.1:0-70860 GCA_038048925.1 Garcialebias charrua | reverse complement strand
CTCACAATTCACAAGGAACTTTATGCAAACCACCTCGTCCATTACAAGAACAGTATTTCTCAAGCCAAATCCAGCTACTTCTCTGACATCATCAGTTCTAATGTTGGTAATTCAAAAACATTGTTCTCTCTCCTCCACCGTTCTGTCTCATCTCCTAACTCCCTGCCCTCTTATTATAGCAGATTATAGCAGACGACACACATCCCCTAAGATCTTCATTTGAGTTGCTTCCTTCAGGGCGAAGGTATGGCCTTCCTTTATTCTCAAGAAACAGAACAAAATTTTCTTTCATACCACAAGCAATTAAATCATTAAATAATACTAAGGTATCATGAATTACTGAGCTGAAACACCTTTGCTGTAATGATGGATGATGATGTCATGTATGTATGTATAAGTATGTCCTTTATGTCAATGCCTGCTGACAAATGTTGCAAATTAATTTCCCTAAGGGGACAAATAAATCTATATCTATCTATATCTATCTATCTATCTATCTCACATGGTTTCCACAGAATTTTGCAACTCCCTGATGTCATATTTCAATGAAAAGATTATTTCAATTCATAAACACCTTGGACCAAATACTGCCCCCAACATCCATGTTCATTCATTCATTCAACCTTTATTTAGTCAGGTAAATCTTTTGAACCTCATGGGCTCATTTACGAAAGCGACCTGCTAAAACTAAAGAACAATGAACAGCAGTGGTAGAATTTCCTTAAACAATAAACAATAAACAAACAAACAATAAACAATAGAAAACAAAAGAGAGAAAAAAAAAGTTTTTTTTTTTTTTAACAAAGTATCAAAAAACTAGCAAAACATTATAAGGTAGACGTATAAAATCAAAGACAGGAACAAATCTGCATTGGTTTTTGCCAGGATTCCAACAGATTCTGAAAACCATTTAGAGAAGTCAAGGTCGAGAGCTTCAGATCTTTTTGTAAGATATTCCATGAAGCAGGAGCGGAGTAGGAGAAGGCCCTTTTTCCAAGTTCAGTCCTCACTGACGGAACACTGCAGGTAATCATGTCCTGAGAGCGCACACTGTAGCTGCACTCACGCAAAGACATGTAGGAGGAGATGTATGAGGGCAGCAGACCAAGAAGTGATTTAAAGATGAAAATGTACCAGTGGAAGAGTCTGCGTGAGGTTAATGATGTCCAGTTAACCAGTGAATACAGGGTGCAGTGGTGGGTACGATAATCACAACCAGTTATGAATCTTAGTGCACCATGATAGACAACATCCAACATCCGCAGGGTGCTTGTAGGAGCATTCATGTAGAGAATGTCACCGTAATCAATGGAGGGAAGGAAAGTCACAGACACAAGGCATTTCCTGACATTCAGGAACTGTTGAACTCCCCCCTCCCTCCCTCCCTTTCTCAGTCTTCTCTCTCCCCTCTGCTGATGACATTGCTGACATTATCAGCAAGTCCAAGTCCTCATCCTATCAACTTGACCCATTCCCCACAGTTCTTGTTAAATCCTGTCTCCCGTCTCTGCTCCCTATCATCACTAATATCATCCACTCCTCCCTAACCTCTGGCATTGTTCCCACAGCCTTCAAATCTGCTGCCATCACCCCCATCATCAAGAAACCAGGTCTTGACTTCACCAACTTCAGTAATCTTCGTCCAATCTCCAATCTGCCCTTCATCTCCAAGATCCTTGAAAAAACTGTTGCTAGTCAACTTCACTCTCACCTGTCCAACAACAACATTTATGGAGTTACAATCTGGTTTTGGCCCCCACCATAGCACCAAAACAGCTCTAGTAAAAATTACTAACGACCTTCTTCTTGCTGCTGACTCTGGTCTTCTGTCCATCCTCCTCATTCTTCTTGATCTAAGTTCTGCCTTCGACACATCTGTCATTCTATCCTCCTCAACAGACTAACCTCCATTGGCATCTCAGGTACCCCGTTAGACTGGTTCACCTCCTATCTCTCTGACCGCACTCAATTCATTCAGCTTAAATCCTTCCGTTCCCAGTCTTCCCCTGTCTCCACGGGTGTCCCCCAAGGCTCTGTCCTCGGACCCCTCCTCTTCATCATTTACCTCCTTCCTCTAGGCCACATCTTCCGCAAACACGGCATCCATTTCCACTGCTATGCTGATGACACGCAGCTCTACTTGTCATCAAAACCTAACTCCACCCACCCGCCCTCCATCCTCACCGACTGTCTCATTGAGCTTAATCACTGGTTTTCTAACAATTTCCTTCAACTAAACAGCAACAAAACAGAAGTCATTCTCGTCGGTACCAAAAACTCTATTTCAAAATCAGAACATCTTCTCGTCCCCCTTAACAACTCTCTGCTATCCCCCTCCCCTCAGGTCAAGAGCCTCGGTGTCATCCTCGACACCACTCTTTCCTTCACTTCACACATCAACAATATTACTCGGTCTGCCTATTTCCACCTCCGTAATATTAACCGTCTCCGTCCTTCTCTCACACCCCGCTCCACAGCCATCCTGGTGCACAGTCTTGTGACTTCCCGTATTGACTACTGCAACTCCCTTCTCTACGGCCTCCCCAACAAATCTCTCCACAAGTTACAGATGGTCCAGAACTCAGCTGCCCGTGTCATCACTCAAACCTCCTACTATAACCACATCACTCCTGTCCTGCAGCAGCTCCACTGGCTCCCGGTTAAATCACGCATCATCTTCAAAATTCTACTCCTCACGTTCAAAGCTATCCACAACCTTGCCCCTCCTTATCTATCTGACATCCTTATTCACATCAATAGTAGAAGTATAAATGCAAATATATCCAAAATAACAGATTATTTAAAACAGTTAAACAGAACTTTTACATTAATAGCACTGTCAGAGACATGGCTTAATGATGAAAACAAAAATAACGTTCACATCGAAGGATATGAATTATATCATTTAAACAGAAACAATAAAAAAGGTGGAGGAGTAGCTCTATTTGTCAAAAATGAAATAAAGTGTAGAATAATTAAAGAAATGTCAATAATTGTTGACAATCTTATGGAAATAATAACAATAGAAATATTAAACGAAAATGCTAAAAACATATCCATAAGTTGTGTATATCGATCACCAGGATCAAATATAGAAATATTCACCGATAAAATCATACAACTACTGGAAAAGAGTTTAAATAAAAAAGTTTTCTTGTGTGGAGACTTTAATATTGACCTGGGAAATAAAACGGATTCAAATAACATCAGCACATTTCTAAATTCAATGTATAGTTTAAATCTTTATCCGTTAATATCAAAACCAACAAGAATTACAACTCATAGTGCTACGATAATTGACAACATTTTCACAAATATAACAAATGGGGATATGACAGGTGGTATCTTAACAACTGATTTAAGTGATCATTTACCAGTTTTCACTATCTACAGAAATGATCAAAACATTACAAAAGAAGTTACAATTAAGAAAAAAATAATAAACACATCAAAAAAAGCTATGGATCAATTAAAAGATGATTTACAGAAGCAAAACTGGAAGGACGTGTATATTGATGATGTTAACAGATCATATGATGAATTTATGAACATTTTAGAAGCTCTGTATGAAAAGAATTGTGTGCAAAGAAATCGTAGAAAAAGAAATATTGTTGACCAACCTTGGATGACTAAAGGGTTGAGAAATGCTTGTAAAAAAAAATAACTTGTATTTATGTTTCTTAAAAACGAGAACACAACAAGCTGAAGAAAAATATAAAAAATATAAAAATAAATTGGTAATGATTATAAGAAGATGCAAGAAAGAATACTATAGTGATTTATTAAACAAGAGCAATGGTGACACTAAAACAACATGGCGAGTAATAAATGATGTTCTAAAAAGTCATAAAACAAAAACGAACATTGCAAAATATTTTGTGAAAGATGACAAAGAAATACATGATGAGAATGATATCGTAAATGAATTTAATCAATATTTTGTAAATATTGGATCAAGCCTTGCAGCTAAAATACCAAAAGTAGATAATAAGGTGTGTCATTCAATTAAAAGCTGCACCAACAGTATTTTTCTTAGTGGAACTAACAAAGAGGAAATTATGAAAATGGTAAAAAATCTCTCAGACAAGAGATCAAAAGACTGGGTGGACATGGATATGATGTTCGTAAAAGAAATAATAAGTTATGTTATTGAACCATTTACATATATATGCAATTTATCTTTTTCAACAGGAATATTTCCAGATAACATGAAAGTAGCAAAGGTAATTCCTCTTTTTAAAAATGGTGATAAATGTGTATTCAATAATTATAGGCCAATATCCTTATTACCACAGTTCTCAAAAATTCTAGAAAAACTATTTGTGACCAGATTGGATCAATTTATTGATAAACAAAATATTTTAAGTAGCAGTCAGTATGGGTTTAGAGAAAAAAACTCTACGTCAATGGCTCTCATGGATTTAATGGAACAAATAACTAATGCTGTCGATCATAAACAGTACTGTGTTAGTGTTTTTGTTGATCTAAAAAAAGCATTTGATACCATTGACCACACCATTCTCCTTGAAAAACTAAATAAATATGGTATTAGAGGACCAGCATTACAGTGGGTATCTAGCTATTTGAAGGACAGGAAACAGTTTGTGCAAATAAATGATGTTAGATCTGACCTCCGTGATATCACTTGTGGAGTTCCTCAGGGTTCTGTGCTTGGACCAAAGTTATTTATTTTATATGTGAATGACTTGGTAAATGTGTCAGGACTACTTAAATGTGTTCTTTTTGCCGATGACACCACATTTTTCTGTTCGGGTAATGACATAAAACAGATTTTGGATATGATGAAAACAGAATTTATAAAAATACAAACTTGGTTTAAATTAAACAAATTATCTTTGAATTTAGATAAAACTAATTACATGATATTCAGTAACAAAAAGAGAATTGTTGATGACGATCCATTTGAAATTGAAGATGTTGTGATCTGTAAAGTGAGTGAAGTGAAGTTTCTGGGTGTTATCATTGATGACAAACTGACGTGGAAACATCATGTAAATTCCATTAAAAAAATAGCTAGATCAATTGCAGTACTGTATAAAGTCAGGGATTTTTTAATTGATAAAGTTTTACACATGTTGTATAACACAATCATTGCTCCACATTTAATCTATTGTATTGAGGTTTGGGGAAAAGCGTGCAAAACTATTACAAAGCCTGTTTTTATTTTACAAAAGAGAGCTGTAAGAGTAATCACCAGAAAACATTTCAGTCACCCATCAAACACTTTGTTTCTTCAGCTAAACTTATTGAAATTCCAGGAATTGGTAGAATATAGTATTTTATCAGTTATGTATAGGGCTCATAATAACACATTACCTTTAAATATCCAAAGAAACTTTATAAAAAGACAAAGTTATTACAATCTCAAAGGGACAGAGATATTCATCAAACCACAATTCAGAACCAGCTTAAAGGGACGGTCTACCTCAATTCAGGGAGTTCGATTGTGGAATGCTCTGGAGAGTGATGTTAAAAATGAAAAATCAATGCATACATTTAAGAAAAAAGTCAAAAAGGACTTGCTCAAAAACTATATATGATGTAACCTCGCGTGTTTGTGTATTACACCTATGTTGTACTTATGATGTAGCTTAGTGCGTTTGTGTATTACAGTTAGAAAAATTAAGTAGAGTTAGTCATTTTGTGAAGCAGTTTGTGTATTACATTTAGAAAATTTAAGTAGAATTATTCATTTTTGTGATGTATTTTGTGTATTACAGTTAGGAATATTAAGTAGAATTATTCATTTTGTGAACATCTTGATGTTGTGCCATCTTTTAGTTTGTGTATTACAGTTAGAAAAATTAAGTAGAATTATTCATTTTATGATCTAGTTTGTGTATTACAGTTAGGAAAATTAAGTAGAAAAAAATAAAATAATAAAAAAATAGGAAAATTAAATAGAAAAAAAAAATATAAAATAAAAAAAAAAAATTAAGTGTGATGTAGTTTGTGTATTAGTTAGAAATATTGTGTATTAGTTAGAAAAATTTAAGTAGAATTATTCATTTTGTAATGTAGTTTGTGTATCACAGTTAGAAAAAATAAGTAGAATTATGGATGATGTAGTTTGTGTATTACAGTTAGAAAAATTAAGTAGAATTATTCATTTTGTGATCTAGTTTATGTATTACAGTTAGAAAAATAAGTAGAATTATTCATTCTGTGATGTTGCTTGAAGGTTATCATTGGTTGAACAAACTGTGAAATAGGGGCAGATATAATAAGATTTCATCTTCTTTCTGCTCCCTTCATTTTATCCTACTTGTATTCTTGTATCTGATGAAACTGTCTTGTATTGTTCTTTTTTTTTAAATGAATGAATAAACATCAATCAAAAAACCCTGAAGCTCTGGCTACCATTTTTATTAGAGGGTCATATTTGGGTGATGGACTGTGTAATTTTATTATGTTCTGACTTCCTTTTGTCTCGATCTTCGAGCCCCACCACTGCAGCCATTTTTTCATGTCATTCTTCTTTTTTATTTTGCCTAGATCTTTCAATATTACCATCTGGTGGCCTTCCAACATCACAGGACAACGGAAGACACCTTTTTCGGACATCTGTATGACTAGGTTTGCCCCTATCGTTTCGTCACTCACTCTTATATAACTTTTCCTATACTTTTCTTGAATGCATGGATGCCAGGTTTGAAACCCTTATCCATACAGGATTATCTCCATTTCTATTTTGGTTTTGGGTGCTACTCCTGGCTCACCTCTTGAGTCCGGTTTCGGTTGTTCTTCTGACGTTGCTGCTACAACTATCTCGGGTTCTGGTTCAGTTGGATCGTTTACTGTGGACTGGTCGTCCAGTCCTGTTAGGGCCATCTATGTGGCCTTTCTTCGTTTTTGTCGTATCGAGTTGTCTGTTACTCAAAGCCGACTGACTTTCTGTCCCTGGGATGAAAAACAGACTTGCTGCTAATCTTACTCCAGATCTGTGGTCAGCAGATCCTTAGTAAGCCTTTCTACCCCTGCCCACTACCTAGGGGTCCTATGGGTTCTTAGCTGATAGCTTAGACCAGCCGTCTACATCTATGAGTTGTTGTTCTTCTGGCGCTCGGTCAGTCCTCTGACACACGCCTTTGTCTCTTAGGGGTCCTTATTTTATAAAGATAGCCCCACGTTGGGCGCCATGTAGTGCTCTGTGGATCAGCGAGGCAACCACTGGATGCGTGGCAAGTCCTCATTGCAGCCTACCTACCTAGAGGGTCTCTCAAACTGGTCCCTGAGTTTGGGTTTTACCTGCAACTATGTGGGACAGCTCCGACTAAAGTCTGTTAATGAGAGGATTCGTCCGGACTTACTGGCTACCTTCATTTGCACGTCATACCCATATTTCTCACCTCATGTCTCGCCCTACCTTGGGGACTAGAGCGGTTAACATAAGGAAACTGTGCATTAACGGTAGCTCCTCTCCTGTGAGCTTTGCAATTGTTACTGGTCCGGTGGTTATTTAGAATTCAGGATGTTGAACCCTTGGGTATTGTTTTAATCACTCATTGTGCTAAAGTTTAACCTGTTAAAACCTCCTATTTTTTATGTTACCTGTTTGAACCAAGTCTTCAGTATCCAGAACAAAACTTTATTAAGTGTGAGTCGAGAATTTTAAGTTTTGATTTGCTCTTTAATTGAATAATTTGCAGGGGAACATCATTAAAACATAGCGATACAAAGGATTAACTTGAGTATATATATTTTTTAAGATATAAGGAGTAATCAGCTGGATGAATTCTCAATCTTGATGTAAGGCATTTCCTTTGGTTGGGGGTTCTTGAGAAGTTGTTCCTCTTCTGGTCCAGTTGGAAAGGACACTCAGTGACTCCTTCTTCCTCTTCACCACTTCAGATAAGCCCCAGATCTCACTACCTTATGTTTAAAACCTCACCCAGTAAAAGTATTTCTTCTTAAACTCAAGCACCCTCCTAAAGCTTTGTGCAATTAGATTGTGAAAGCAATTAGGCTTCCTATCGGCTATTTTATCTGTTGTCTGTATTATTTGGTTTAAATTCTTGGATAAGGCAGGATTAGAGAAGCGTCTCCCTAGCATCACTTCTTGTTCAGGAACACTGGGGTCCCATAAGTAATACTAGGAGCAATCACCTCACCTTCATAGGTAAAGCTCGCCTCTGCGTGCCCGCAACTGGTCAGGTACTAGGAACTAGGTTCTGGTTTCTGATCCGGGCTGAGACGGGGGAAAGGCTCCTTCACCCTTCGGTAGAAGAGAAAGAATGAGCTCTCTCTCACGGATCGCCTGTTCCTATCTGGGGTCAGCTAAGCACCTCCGTCCTCTGCCTCATTTCCTCCGAGCTCTGTCGTGTCAGCAACTGGTTGCCTCGACTTCAAGGTGGACATAAGCCCTCAACAGTCTGATTCAGGGCTTTTTATAGTATTTCAGTCCCCCTCCCTACCAGAGGGGGGAAGAAACCATGCTCCCATTGGTTGTCCATTGGGGCGCTTTCGGACATGTCTGGACATGTTCTTACTGTGACTTGTTTTTCTCTCTGTTATTTCCTTATTAACCAATAAAACTATTTGATCAAAGCTTTCGGTGAGGTGCTAAGGAAGGGTGGAACATTTTACCATGATTTGATCACACAAGCTGTTCACTCTGCCCCCTTCTGTTCACTCTGCTCACATATGATTGTACAGCTACTAGGGATGCACCGATCCACATTTCTTACTTCCGATACAATACCGATACTTAAATCTGGGTATCGGCCGATACCGATACTTTTCCGATCCGATACCGTTCAGGTATAAGAGGTTGTAATAATGAATTTTTTGAACTGTGACTATTATGTGACTACTGTCTTAACATTGTGTGAGTTAAACCCAATGAAGACACTCTGGGCCTCACAACAAGGAAACACCTAAACTTTAACAGCACACAAGAGGCAGGTCTACTGTATATCACAGACGTCCTTCTCACTCATGGTGCAGCTGGAAAACTAAAAAACTGTTAAGCATTATGGGAAAGACAACACAGTCCACTCCCCTTAACCACTACGGGAGTGGATTTTGTTGTCTTTCCCATAATGCTTAGCGGTATTTTAGTCTAAAATACCGCTAAGCATTAGTATTGGTAGCATTTTAGTCTAAAATACCACTAAGCATTATGGATATCGGTAGGTTGGTTCCGATATCCGATACTTAAAATATGCTGGTATCGGATGTCGATACAGATACTGGATCAGATTGGCCCCATCCCTAACAGCTACCCATCCAGGTTGTCATATTGTAAAGTTTGCAGATGATACAGCGGTGGTGGGATACATCACAAGCAATGATGAGTCCAGCTACAGGCAGGAGGTGGAACACCTGGAGAGCTGGTGCAAAGAGAATAACCTTCACATGAATGTGAAGAAGACAAAGGAGATGATTGTGGACTTCAGAAGGAACAAACAAACACACACCCCACTGAACATAGGTGGATCAGTGGTGGAAGTGGTCTCCAGCTACAAGTACTTGGGGGTACACTTGAATGATAATCTCAGCTGGACCAACAACACCACCAGCCTGATCAAGAAAGGTCATCAGAGACTCTACTTCCTCAGACGGCTGAGACGAGCTGGTCTGAGTAGCCCAGTCCTCACATCCTTCTACAGGTGTGCAGTGGAGAGCATCCTGTGCTCCAGCATCAATGTGTGGCATGGAGGCTGCACAGCTGCAGAAAGAAAAGCTTTGCAGAGAGTGGTGAAGGCTGCACAGAAGTCTGTTGGAGTCAGTCTCCCCACCATCACAGACATTTACACTTCGAGATGCAGGAAAAAAGCCACCTGCATCATGAAAGACCCCACTCACCCAGCACACACACTCTTTGCCCCACTCCCCTCAGGACGGAGGTTGAGGAGCATCAAATGTAGAACCACTAGACTGAGGAACAGCTTCTACCCTGAGGCTGTTAGACTCATGAATAAATAAATAATAAGAATAATCACTGTGAAATATCACATCATGCTGATGCTGATCTGTTTTCTTGTTGCTGTGTTCATCTGTGACCATCTGCTCATAAAGACTCATGTTCGTGCTGCTGTTTGTAATGACGTTTTTCTATTACTCTAGGGCTTAGTGTATTTCTAGTTGGATGTTTTTCTTAGTTCATATCCTAGATGTTATTACTGTTTTTCTCTTACATTTTGTTGTTGGATGTAACTGGGACCCTGTGTACATAATCTCATTTCATAACATGTACTACATGCGGTGCAAATGACAATAAAGACTCTCTGACTCTGACTCTGACTATGACATATACTTTTCCACTTCATATTTGGAAGTTACAAAATTACATTTTCCACACATTACTATAAAATTCATTTGTTAAAAATATCATAATAAAACACAGTAATATAAAACCTTATTCATTATATTTGTATCATGACCACTTAGTTATTTCTCAGTTAAAAATAGGAAACAAACCATTTTTCTCTTTTCTGCTTTTAACTTTTGGTCCTGTGTATGTGTGTGTGTGTATGTGTGTGTGTGTGTGTGTGTGTGTGTGTGTGTGTGTGTGTGTGATGTGTGTGTGTGTGCATGTGTGTGTTTGAACATGATTTATATTGAACCAGGCAAAAATACCACCAAGTTTGCATTCGTCCCTAACAAAGCAGGCCTGAATTTTGTTAAGGAGGCTCTGCGCCTCCAAACCTAACATTCATATGTTTGAACTGTGGGAGGAATAAAATTACTAATAGCTTTATTACCTTAAAATGAAAACCCAAAATGTACAGTTCCATTACCAACCCTCGTATGAATCAGTGTCGCTGAAGTTCAACATTACAAACGTTATTTGATTATGTAACTTTGATGAATAATTTAACTGTTTAAATATTATTGTCTAATCTTCCCTCCCCTGAGTCCAGATGAGAGCTGTCATCACCCCCAGCAGACCCCTCAATTTTATTTTATAAATAATAATACCTAATCATTTTACCTCAGGTGAACCACCTGAACTCACATCTTAAAAAAGAAGGTTAATTGAATATTGTAGCTTTGATCATTACTCATGTATATCAATAATAAAAACAGTGAAAGCTGAAGAAAAAACATTACAAAATCAGAAACACAAGCAAGCAACTTTTGTGACGTGAAGATGGAACAGTGATCAGTCTTAAACTAGCGCTAGGATGTATCTGGACCCTGCAATTTATCTATTCTACTGAAATAATCAAAAAATGATTAGTATTTACACAGATAACAAATGTGCCATGGAAGATTTTCTCATGTACCCATGACCCAAGCTAATAATGTAAGGTTTCCACAGAATTTTGCAACTCCCTGATGTCATATTTCAATGAAAAGATTATTTCAATTCATAAACACCTTGGACCAAATACTGCCCCCAGCATCCTTGTTGAACTCCCACCTCCCTCCCTCCCTTTCTATGTCTTCTCCCTCCCCTCTGCTGATGACATTACTGACATTATCAGCAAGTCCAAGTCCTCATCCTGTCAACTTGACCCATTTCTAGAGTTGGGCATCGAGAATCGAGAATCGTTCGGAACCGGGACTAACTGT
Source organism: Garcialebias charrua (assembly GCA_038048925.1). Lineage (NCBI taxonomy): Eukaryota > Metazoa > Chordata > Actinopteri > Cyprinodontiformes > Rivulidae > Garcialebias > Garcialebias charrua. The sequence goes on along the minus strand of JBBPBX010005757.1, from coordinate 59,319 downwards.
CCGGTTTTCCCGGAATCATTCAAAATATTAATTTGGGATTCCTATTTTCGATGCTAGTTAGCCGACCGGAAGTAGCCGCCACCGAAAACCAACGAAGAAGAATTCACCGGAAGTGTGCATTCCGCGATTGAAAGCTTACTAATTAATAAAATGACCAGTCAGGTCAGTGCAGCACTTGCAATAATTTTATATCATGCAAAGGAGGGTGGAGAAGTAAAATAGTGTCCCGTATTTGACGTGCTCCACCGGATTATTTTCGCTTCGTATCCGACCGGAAGTACAGAGTGGTCCGTCTGCAAAACGCTCCGCCGAACTTTTCGCCAATCGCTACCTCTTCGGCTCCATCAGGTAAATAAATAAACTATGAACTACATCTCATACCAACATTAAGGCAGCTAACAAGTTATACTCCGCTTAAAGCGGTAAGTCAGCTCAAATACAAACACGATGCTAACGTTAGCTTGTATTTTTTTCTTCTTAGACAAACGACCTGAAATGGCTTCACAGTGTTCACCAGTGACTGTCCAAGGTAAAAACGTCAGTGTTAACTGAATGAAGAGTGCCACAGAACTGTTACAGCATATGTTGTGAAAAGGTTGCATCCCTTTTCAGATGTGAATTCAACCATGGATTGCACATTGCACTCAAATCCAACACTTATTAACATTCTTAATCCATTTAAAGTTCTCTGTGTCTTTTAAAATGTTTTAATGTCTCTAGTTTTCATTATTATATAATTTCTGTTTATGTTCTCTTCCATTCCATTATGAGTGAATGTCACAGTTTGAAGAATTATTGAATAGGTTAGTTAGGCAATAACAACAGAGCTAATAATTGTACACATTCTCAGTCTTAAAAATGATTTAATAATCTCTTTTTACTGATAAAACTGATAAACCTGTTGTTTGTTTAGGAACTTCCTGCAGTCTGTTCAGAAAGTCTCCACTGGAGGAGCGTTTTGCTGAGGAAGAGGCACAACATAATGTCACAGCTCCATGTCCATGAAGAAACAAATGGAGAGAGGGCTGCAGATACCAGGACATCCCACCAGCTGTTCTGTCTGAAGATCCTGCTGCTGCTGGTGGAACCAGGTTAGCCCATCAGTGGGAGCTCAGTAACATGACTGCAGCATCAGACACTGGACAATATTATATGTATAATAATAATAATATATGTTGGTGAGTCCATGTTGGCTCTAATCTGCCCTGTGAGAAATTCATAGTAAATGTAACAAAAAGGAAAAAGTTCATAGCATTAAATTCAAACAGAAGTTCAAATTATTTCATCCTGAAATAACTCTGGCTAACTACTGTAGCTTTTTTATAACATGGAGTTAAACTCAAAGTAGTCTCCTCAGATAAATAGTGTTACCATTATTTTTACATTAAAGTTTCTGTTAACTTATTATTTTTATATTTGATTGTTTCTGTTCAGTGCCCTGAGACAACTTCTGTTGTGACTTGGAGCTATATAGTATAAATAAACTGAACTGAATTGAATTGACACGTCTTTTTGTAACCCCGCCTACAAAAAGAATCGGAACCGAGAATCGAAAAGAATCGGAATCGAAACGAAGAATCGGAATCGGAACCGGAATCGCTCAAATTCAAACGATGCCCAACCCTACCCATTTCCCACAGTTCTTGTTCAATCCTGTATCCCGTCTCTGCTCCCTATCATCACTAATATCATCCACTCCTCTCTAACCTCTGGCATTGTTCCCACAGCTTTCAAATCTGCTGCAAACACCCCCATCATCAAGAAACCAGGTCTTGACTTTACCAACTTCAGTAATCTTCGTCCGATCTCCAATCTGCCCTTCATCTCCAAGTTTCTTGAAAGAACTGTTGCTAGTCAACTTCACTCACACCTGTCCAACAACAACATTTATGAAGAGTTTCAATCTGGTTTTCGCCCCCACCATAGCACCGAAACAGCTCTAGTAAAAATTACTAACGACCTTCTTTTTGCTGCTGACTCTGGTCTTCTGTCCATCCTCATTCTTCTTGATCTAAGTTCTGCCTTCGACACCATCTGTCATTCTATCCTCCTCAACAGACTAACCTCCATTGGCATCTCAGGTACCCCGTTAGACTGGTTCAACTCCTATCTCTCTGACCGCACTCAATTCATTCAGCTTAAATCCTTCCGCTCCCAGTCTTCCCCTGTCTCCACGGGTGTCCCCCAAGGCTCTGTCCTCGGACCCCTCCTCTTCATCATTTACCTCCTTCCTCTAGGTCACATCTTCCGCAAATACGGCATCCATTTCCACTGTTATGCTGATGACACACAGCTCTACTTGTCATCAAAACCTAACTCCACCCACCCTCCATCCTCACCGACTGTCTCAATGAGCTAAATCACTGGTTTTCTAACAATTTCCTTCAACTAAACAGTAACAAAACAGAAATCATTCTCGTCGGTACCAAAAACTCTATTTCAAAATCAGAACATCTTCTCGTCCCCCTTAACAACTCTCTGCTATCCCCCTCCCCTCAGGTCAAGAGCCTCGGTGTCATCCTCGACACCACTCTCTCCTTCACTTCACACATCAACAATATTACTCGGTCTGCCTATTTCCACCTCCGTAATATTAACCGTCTCCGTCCTTCTCTCACACCCCGCTCCACAGCCATCCTGGTGCACAGTCTTGTGACTTCCCGTATTGATTACTGCAACTCCCTTCTCTACGGCCTCCCCAACAAATCTCTCCACAAGTTACAGATGGTCCAGAACTCAGCTGCCCGTGTCATCACTCAAACCTCCTACTATAACCACATCACTCCTGTCCTGCAGCAGCTCCACTGGCTCCCGGTTAAATCACGCATCATCTTCAAAATTCTACTTCTCACGTTCAAAGCTATCCACAACCTTGCCCCTCCTTATCTATCTGACCTCCTACAAATCTCCATCCCATCACGCTCTCTCAGATCCTCCTCTTCGCTACATCTCCATGTACCCTCTGCCCACCTCTCCACCATGGGGAGCAGGGCCTTCACCTGCTCTGCCCCTCACCTCTGGAACGCTCTACCGCCAGACCTTCGAAACACCACCTCCCTTTCTCTGTTCAAGACTGCTCTGAAAACACATCTCTTTAGACTAGCTTATCATTAACTTTACTAAATGTATTTTTATTATTTTGTATTTTATAATCTTTATGTATTTTATATTTCAATTTGTCACTGATAATGTTTGCACTGTATTGGTTTGTTAAGTGTCCTTGGGTGTCCTGAAAGGTGCTTTTAAATAAAATGATTGTTATTATTATTATTATTATTATTATTATTAGGTTAAAATCATGACGGTCTGCAAACTCTTATTCTACAGATAAAAAGCACAAATATTACTGTTATCCCTGTTTTTAGTGGACACCATAAAGTTAATAATAAAATAATCATATGCATAATACTGTACTTATTAGATAAGTCAGTCTTATATTATAAGACTGACTCATTAAATTATAACATTCATATATAATGTAAAATTTTAGTTTACTAGGTTGTTGAAATAACATAATCACAGTAAACTAGATCATTTTTAATCCCCAAAAATCAGTTATTTAAAATGTTTTCTCTAATTTGGAATTGTTTCTAAATCTTAAATCATCCTTCTGTCTCTCAGGGACTCCCATAAGAATTGTTTTATACTTTCACTTGTGTAGTTTAATTTTATGTTTTTCCATCTACACCTTAACACTACTTTGACTAAGGCTGCACTTTTTTGCGCAAGTGAACTTGGCTTCTAAATCCCCCGCTCCCTTTCTGTGAGCTAGATAATATCGATTCACATGCTAGAGCAGAAAAGAGCTGTAAGAATTATCACTAGAAAACATTACTGTCATCCATCTAGTACATTATTTTATCAACTGAAGTTATTGAAGTTCCATGATTTGGTAGATTATAATATTTTATCAGTTATGTATAGGGCTCAGAATAACACATTACCTTTAAATATCCAAATGCATTTTGTTAAAAGACAAAGTTGTTATAACCTTAAGGGGACAGAGATGTTTGTAAAACCACAATTCAGAACTAGTTTGAAGGGACGTTCTACCTCAATCCAGGGAATTAGATTATGGAATGGCTTGTAGAATGTAGTTAAAAATGCCATGTCAATGTTTACATTTAAGAAAATGATCAAAATGAATTTGTTAAAAAAATATGTATGAAACGACGTAATGTGTATTGTATTAGTTAGAAAATTAGAAAGAGTTAGTCATTTTGGACTGTTGGTAGAATATTATTATTGTTTAATCTGATTGTTTGAAAAAAAGGGCAGATATAATAAGATTTATTCTTCTTTCTGCCACCTTTCATTTTTTTATATTTTGTGCATTATCATTTATGGGATTGTCTTGTATTGTGTTTCTTTTGTAAAAAAAAAAAGAACAACCCAACCCAAGCCCTTACTGTCTAAATGCATCATTGTGAGTAGGCACAGGAGGCGAGAGTGTTATCATCCCGCCACCTATAACCATAGTGCCCACCACAAGTTCCTATATGTGAATGTTATGAGGATGTTTATGAGTGAATGTCTAAGGTGTATAATAAAATTGAGTCCCAGGTGGTTCTCGACAACAGAGATGTAAAAATGTTGCAGTACACCTGAGCCTCAAAATCCCTACATGTATTAACTATGAAATGAAGAGGGCGGAGGTGCGTGGTGAGGTATGGGGAGAAAAATAACTGCAGGAACAAATGCTCCCGCAGTGAGTCAGCTCCGCCACTGACCCAACATACCCACCCAAGTTCGCCAAGGTCCACCCAAGGAGCAAGGTCAAAACACCTCTCTGACCGCCAGGCCCATTGAGCTCCAGACCGAGAGGGACAGGGCCATGACAGCTGCCAGTAGCAGGACCAACAACCCACACCCATCAGGATGGCCAAGACCCCTAGTGACCGCAGACAGCCCGCCACCCAAGAGGACTTAAAATCCCACATGGATGACATGGCCAAGAGCGCCTGTCTAACCACTGATAGAGTCAGGAAGCACCAGGAGCATGCCCCCACCTTAGGAAAGGGCCAGCCAACTGGCCATGCATAGTCCCAGACCATAATCAAGGACATCTACCCAGTCCCCACACAAGAAGACATACTACACCCACCCTTCATGTCATGGTCTGTCTTCTGTTGTCTGGTGTTTCTGTGTTCTGTCTGTTTGTGTTTCTTTTAGTCTTCTCTTGAGTTTAATTTAGTTCTTTGTCTCCTCTCAGTTGTCTAGTGTCTTTGTCTTGCCCTGCTAAGCTTTCTGTTTTTGTTTCTGTGTTCTGTTTGTTTAGTCAGCTCTTTGTTCCCACTGTGAGGTTGGCTCCCTCTCCTGGACTTTCCATGTGTTTTCCATTCAACCAACCCTGCTCCATTTTAGTTATTTCAGATTTAGTTTATTTCCCTGTCCTGCTCCAGATTAGTTAAATTCCTGTTTAGTTTACTTCCCTGTTCAGCCCCAGTTTAGTTATTCATGTTACATGTTTTAGTTAGTTCCCTTGCCCTGGTCTGTTATTTATTACTTCCCCAAGTGTTCACTCTGGTCCTTCCTGGTGTTGTGCTCCAATTAGTCTGATTATTTTCACCTTTGTCCCAAGCCCTGCCTGTGTGTATATAAGTTCCTCTGTGAGTTCTGTCTTTGTCGGTTCGTCATCGTTTTGGGTTCATCCTAGTCCTGTTCCCTGAGTTATGTAAGTTTATGCTGCCATTGTCAGCCTTTTTTCCGTTTCAACAATTAAAGTATTTATTTTTGTACTTTGCCTCCTGAGTCCTGTCTGCAAATGGGTTCTTTCCACGGTCCCTGAGTCAGGACCCTAACACTTCATACTAACCACTCTCAGAACATAAAACGCACTAGACATCAAGGCTGGGTCAACCTGCCCCTCCCATGGGCCACGAGTAATGCCCCCAGACACCTAACCCCCCAGCCCATGAACCCCCAACCCACCAACGAGCCCAGGGCCCCCCGGCCAAAGCCGGGCACCAGAGCGCAGGCCAGCCCAAAGCCCGGCGACCCGTCTGCCATAGCCCGAGATCCCCCACAAGGCCCAAGCCCGGGGACAACACGTCACCAGAACCCCAAGCCCCCGGCACCCGCCCCGAAACCACCCTAGCACAACCGGACCACTGATCGGTGACCCATGGTGCCACCACAGACCACCTGAGGGCTCGTATGCAGCCCCTAGAAGACATTCCCTTAGAACCACCCAGGTCTTCCCCAGGGTGAAGGCAGAGCCCCCCCACCCAGACAGCCCCAACAGCTCAGTCCCCGACAACCCCCCCGGTGCCACAAACCCGACACCCCCCACACTAGTCCCAATGCCCCAAAAGGCCAGATCCCAGACCCCCCACATTAACTATGTAACGGTTAGCACTTTGAGATTTTCATTAATGAAAAGTGCGTTATAAATTGAATTCATTATTATTATTATTATTATTATTATTATTATTATTATTATTATTATTATTAACGGAGTCAATCAAAGAATGCCATAGACATTGATCCAATGTGTCGACAGATGCTGTTTCAAGACTAATATGATCTAACAGAAGATTTTTATGCTGATTAATGCTAAGATTATTTTTATTTTTCCAATTCGAGTATGGTTTTCTTTGCGATGCATAAGGTAGTGAAAATCATGCGGTATATATGTTTTTCTAGTATTACATCTTCAAAGATAGCCAATAAACAAACAGATGGAGAGAGTGGAATATTACATTTCAGACAATTATGCCGGTTACCCACTGCACAACTCGAAACGCGCCTGCCGTCCCCTTTTGGCCGCTGGTCACGATCCCACTGAACCACTGAACACCGTCTGATGACGTACACTAGGGGGTAGCAGAGGGAGGGGTCTCTGGCTTGTTTTCTGGGTTCAGTTGTTGATGAGATTAAAACTTTTTTTTTATGTTTGGGGTGATCTACACTGGAGAGGACAGCAGCCTGTCAGCAGCAACTGTAAAAATGCCACGTTTCTTACCGGAGTTTGGTTCCAATTCCTGGAGGCTCGATCCGGTGAGTTTAAAAAGTCCGAAAAAAGTCCCGTTGTGGTTGTGTAATCAGATAGCGAGGCTCTCCCGACTGTTTGCCGGATGCGTCGAGCCGCCAGAGATCAACATTTGGGACGTCGGCGGCTCGACGGCGACGCGCGCGTGCGTGTGCAGGCTGCCCCCGCGCCGCTTCGATCACTTGAATCGCGCCGCTTCCTTGTTCGCCGTGACTCCACGCGTCTCCTCCATAGACTTTGAATGTAAACCGGCCGCTTCGGCCGCTCGACAAAGGGGGTAGTGGGTAACAGGCATTAGAGAAGTCCTCACCGACCTGGACCCAGAACCTCTAAACGTGTGGACCGAATCAGTGCATCAATATAATCATCAGGTATATTGCTTGTGCATTGTGAGCAAATGTTAAATGATGTAAATCCCATCCCAAACATTTGCTGACTTGTATAATGTACTCTATAGAGAACTTTATACTGTATCAATTGCAAATTTAAGATTCTAGTCATTTTAAATGTTTTTAAACATATTTGAGACCAGGGGCCTCATGTACAAAGACTTGCGTGGACTTCTTACTGAAACGTGACGTACGGTCAAATCCAGAAAACGGCTTACGCACACAAAAATCCAGATGTATCAAACTGTGCGTACGCTGGAATCCACGCACATTGCTTTTGTACATCACAATCAACGTGGAATTGAGCGCACATGAGAGAGTGGCCGACTCCGCCTTTGACACGCCTCCATATACATATGCAAATTCATTTAAATATGCCCTGCACCAGAGGAATGTCGTCTTTGCTCTATTGCAAATCATGTCGAAATGTGGAAAAAAGAGGAACTTCACGGACTGTGAACTGAAGACACTTCTGAGTGAGGTAGAGGCACGGAGAACAGTTTTGTTTGGCACGTTGTCCTCTGGCGTTACAGCTAAGCGCAAAAGGCGTGAGTGGGACAGCCTGTGTGAAGCTGTAAATGCTGTGGGGTAAGAGCAGCGAACACCGGCAGAACTAAAAAAAAGTGGCCAATTGTCCTCTCGATGACTGACCGGCTGCGGGAATGGACGTCATTAAACCTCTGTTCTTGCTCAGTGTAGGGGTTGGCGAGAGGAGTCATGAGCCATGTTTCTAGTGGGTAACCACGGTCCCCTGTGAAATAAAAATAATAAATTACAAATGGGCAGAGTCAGATGCTTATCAGTTCGTAATGCGGCGCTTTTGGGTTACTTTGTGTTAATGAACGCAGCAGTGCGCTGGTGAAAGGCGGACGCATTCCACACTTTACGCACGTGTTTATTTGCAGAACCACTATTCACACAGAAACAAACAAGGGCTTGGTAGACTGCTCTGAAACTGCATTTTAACCAGCCATTAACAGAAAGTTGATCACTTGAAGCACTGACTAGTAATGGAACTTCAAAGACAGGGCGACATGTGGGGGCGCACAGGTTCCATGCGCATAAGAGATTATAAGGATGTAAAAAGAATAATTTTGTTGCCACTATTTTGCGCATGCTTTTGTATCCACTCATCTAATTGCGTCCATGTGGATGTAATAATTGTTAATCATGTGTGTTTGGTGTGAACAATAATGATTTTCACATCATGAACAGTTTCTCAGAATCACCTCTAAGTGTCGCCAATGGAACCAAAACCACAGAAACGTGCGTACGCCAGCCCTGGAGTTGGCATGGGGCTGCGCACATTTCCACATTCAGTTCTGTTTTGATACATACAGAGTTTTGCGTGGAAAATGGCGTACGCAAGGTTTTTGTGCGTACGCACCGTTGATACATGAGGCCCCAGGTGTTTTGGTTAAAGTTGACTAATAAATCTGTCTCCCATTTTGTAACAGGTAGAGTTATGGAGTCATCTATTCTAGACAATTTCTTGTATATTTTAGATAACAATTTGGGTGGTTTAAGATTAATGAACTCTGAGACACATATTGGTGTCACTAACAATGTTCTATTAAATTTAAAATTCTTCTTTACAATTGACCTAATTTGTTGATATTCTAAAAAGTATTTATTATCAATGTCATATTGTATTATTAATTCATTAAATGGAATAAAGTCTACACCATCAAATATGTGTTCCAGACGTTCAATCCCCTTAACTCTCCAACCTGGGAAATTTAACATATTATTTTCTTGCTGTATGTCAGGATTATTCCAGATGGGTGTTTGTCTGCATGGGAGTAATAATAATAATAATAATGAATTCAATTTATAACGCACTTTTCATTAATGAAAATCTCAAAGTGCTACAAGGAGCAACAGAATTAAATGTCAATAAAACAAATAATAAAACAATTAAAATCAATAACAATATCAGCTAAGATCAAAAGTAGAATCATGAGGAGGTAGAGTATGCTTGGTCGAAAAGAAAGGTCTTCAAGCCGCTCTTAAAGTCAACCACAGACTGTGGGGCTCTTAGACAGTCAGGAAGAGAGTTCCACAGGCGGGGGGCAGCCACACTGAAAGCCCGGTCTCCCATGGTCCTTAATTTGGTTCTCGGAATGTGAAGGAGATTGCTGTTCTGTGACCGCAGCGAGCGGGTGGATGAGTATGGAATAAGAATATCCTTCAGATAATCTGGTGAAGTTCCGTGTAAGCATTGATGTGTAATGAGAGCAGTTTTGTACTGAATTCTGTAGGCGACAGGAAGCCAATGAAGGTTATGGAGAATGGGCGTAATATGTTCAAATTTACGAACTCTCAACAAGATCCTTGCTGCACTGTTTTGAATATATTGAAGTTTCTGAAGGTTTTTGCCAGGGATTCCAATAAACAGGGAGTTGCAGTAGTCGAGCCTGGAGGAGACAAAAGCATGGACGAGCTTCTCAGCATCGGAAAAAGTTAGGGATGGGCGAAGTCTGGAGATGTTTCGAAGATGGAAGAAGCAAGTTTTAAACAGATGCTTAATGTGATTTTCAAATGTAAGATTGGAGTCCATTTTTATTCCAAGATTAGTAACAGAGGTGGAGAGGGGGATGTCTTGTCCAGAAAAGGAAAGTGTTGTTATAGGAGATGTTTGTACCTGGTGAGGGGTGCCAATCAGTATGGCCTCAGTCTTGGAGCAGTTTAATTGAAGAAAGTTCTGATTCATCCATGCCCTAATTGCCTCCAGGCAGGCAGAGAGGGCAGTGAGTGAAGATGGAGATGACAAGGTGGAAGATGAGGATGCTCCAGTCCTGATGTAAAGCTGTGTATCGTCGGCATAACAGTGAAAAGAAATGTTGAACTGATTAATAATTTGACCTAAAGGCAGCATGTAAAGGGAAAACAGCAGGGGCCCCAGAACTGACCCCTGAGGGACACCACAGGAGACACCAACTGTCTGGGACGTGGCGTTGCCAAGACTAACACATTCCAGCCTATTGGAGAGGAAAGATTTGAACCAGTCCAGGACTGTGTCGCAGAGACCGACCTCCACATGAAGACGGTGGAGGAGGATACTATGGTCCACAGTGTCGAAGGCTGCAGTGAGGTCAAGGAGGACAAGGATGGAGGGAGAGCCAGTGTCAGCAGCCAAGAGGACATCATTGGTAACCCTCAGCAATGCAGTCTCTGTACTGTGAGCTGCCCTGAATCCAGACTGGAACTTCTCATACAGGGAGTGTTGTTGTAGGTGATCCTGCAGCTGAGCAGCAACAGCTTTTTCCAGCACTTTAGACAGAAAAGGGAGGTGTGAAATTGGGCGGTAATTAGAAAAAATGTTGGGATCCAAATTAGATTTTTTCAGAAGAGGCCTAATGATGGCGGTTTTTAGAGGCAGTGGAACATGACCAGATTGTAGAGACTGATTTATTATTTGAGTGATAAGTGGGCCTATTGCAGAATGATTGGTTTTTATGAGAGACGAGGGGAAAGGATCCAGGGCACAGGATGAAGGCTTCATTTTCTTGATGATGGCCTCCACCTCACTCTGAACAACTTCGTCAAAGCTGTTTAGGGTCCCAGAATGCAGACGGGTGGGTGGCACACTGAGAACGGGGAGGTTGTGGAGCTGAGATCTGATAGTGTCAACTTTGGTTTTAAAAGATGAAAGAAACAGGTCGCATTTTTGAGCAGAGTCCTCAAGAGTTTGCTTAATGGGATTAAGCAGACGAGTGATTGTGGAGAAGAGCTGTTTAGAGTTTCCAGGGCAGGTGTTGATGATGTTAGAATAATATTTGGAGCGTGCTTCTTTAAGAGAATAGGCGTATGCTTTCTGATGTTCTTTATATGCCTGCTTATGCACAGACAGACCAGATGATTTTACACGTCTCTCAATAGCGCGGCCAGTTGCCTTCATCTTGCGCAGCTCATCAGTGTACCAAGGGGCTGAGCGCGAGAAAGACACCAGTCTTGTTTTTAAGGGGGCGTGTAGGTCCAGGAGCTCCCGAAGAGATTGGTTGTAGTAATCCACAGAGTCATCTGCAGATGAATGATTGACAGCGGTCAAGGTGTGAAGATCGGCAGACAGAACATCAAGGGAAATGTTTTTAAGGTCACGGAACTGGATGGGTCGTTTTGGGTTTGAAGCAGGCGAAGATGAAGGCACTTCCAGGGAGATGACCCTGTGGTCTGAGACACCCAGGTCATATACAGATAAGTTATTGATGAGTACAGTGTCTGTAATCACCAAATCCAGAGTATGCCCCCTGCTGTGCGTAGGGGCGTCAACATGTTGAGTGAGATTAAGAGAGTCCAGAAGAGACTTAAAATCTGTTGCCAGAGGTGAAGAAGAATTGTCCACGTGGATATTTAAGTCGCCAAGAAAAATAGTCTTCACAGGGGAGGTGCAGAAAAAAGTGAGGAGGTCATGCATCTCTGAGTTAAATGAAACATGCGGTTTGGGAGGTCTATAAATTAATATAACATTCATCAGGAGTGGGGCTTTGAAGCTGAAAGCCAGACATTCAAAAGAGGAAAAGTCCTGAGAAGACAGATGAGACAGTTTTAAATTACTGCGGTAGATTACAGCCAGACCACCACCGCGGCCAGTGCTGCGGGCTCTCTGCAGATAACTGTATCCAGAGGGACACGCCTCATTCAGAGAACTGAACACATTTGGTTGGTGCCACGTCTCTGTAAGACACATGAGGTCCAAGTTCTTCTCCAGAATGTGATCATGAATTAAACATGACTTGTTGGAAAGTGACTGCACATTGAAAAGTTCTAATTTAATACCAGTTGGAATAGGAGCTTTTTGAACCGGTTTAAGCAGACTGAAGTCCACTCCACGTTTTCCTTGCCACTTCGTGCGCAGAGGACTACAAAGGCCTACAGACGCAGCGTTCTGATGACGCCATCGAGGTGCGACACGTCTCTCAGTCCAGACAGCACTAATCGAATCCGAGTTCGCTTGACAATAAACAGTTTTCTTTCGAGAGCTTCTATGGATGTAACGAGGTCTACGCAGAAGTCCCAGTTGTTTGATGGTGGAAATAGAAAGAGGAATGGAGCAGTTGTTAAGTTCAAACAACTGCGAAGCGGAATACGTCAACATCCACGAGCTGGTGGAGGCTAGCACAGAGCTAGCCGCTAGCAGCAGGCCCACGGCTCCGAGAAAGATATACAAGAAGCAGAGAGATGTAACTCGAACGAGCATTACCTTGAAGGAGTACAGGAGAGAGTCCAGAACAGTCCAGAGGACACAGGAAGTTGAGAGAGGCAGCAGGTAAGCGAACAATTAAGTGCAGCTACGTGGTTCTCGAAGCTAAAATTCGTGTTGAAGCTAGCGCGAGCTAGCAGCCCCTACTATTAAAATTCCGGTTAGACTAGGAAAGTTTTCTATCTAATGAATCAAGCAAACAAGTCAAATCTTGGCTTCGCCACGATCTCCCATCCTGAGCAAGCACAATGGCATCAGTGGAAAGGAAAAACTCCCTTTTAGAAGGAAGAAACCTCTAGCAGACCCAGGCTCAGGACAAGCGGTCATCTGCTTTGACCGGCAACTTATAATGTTTGCAGATCCACAACGCAGTCAGAAAAGACAGTTGCTCTAAAACTAACTAACTAAAACACAAAACTTAATCACAGAAAGGTAGAAATGTCCGCGTCCGTTCACACAGGTGCTGTACACAGGCTTGCGCCTGCCGCACTCTGTGTTCAAGAAAGGTAGAAAGGTTCAAAGAAAGGTAGAAATGTCTGCGTCCGCTTGTACAGGTGCTGTACACAGGCTTTACGCCTGTCGCACTCTGCGTTCAAAGAAAGGTAGAAAGGTTCAAAGAAAGGTAGAAATGTCTGCGTCCGCTTGTACAGGTGCTGTACACAGGCTTTACGCCTGTCGCACTCTGCAATCGAGAAAGGTAGAAATGTCCAACAAGGCTCGGTGAAAAAAAACAGCAGAAAGTAATAAAAAAGGCTTCAAAAAGCAAAAAGTACGAGGAGCAGCGGCAGCCAAGGTGTGCCCGCGTCCACTTCCTCCACAGGTGCTCAGTCACTGACAGGTGCTCAGTCACTGACAGGTGCTCAGTGGAGTAGTGAAGACTTTGTCATTTTCAGATACTCCCACCATGATGTCATAGATAAGCTAATACTGATACTTTTAAAGCAAACATGTTTTTATTTGTGCTAATAAATGGCAGATCTGAAATCCTAATATTATTACATAAAGTTTGCTCTATGTCTATCCAAGTAACATCTAGTGCATTTGGATTTAGCCATTTTGAGATACATTGTAACCTATTGGCTAAATAGTTGTAATACAAGTTTGGAAGTTCTAATCCTCCGGTTTCTTTAGATTTCTGTTATTTTTTTAAGCTAATACGTGGAGTTTTGTTTTTCCAAAGGAATATAGACATGAAAGAGTGAAAGAGGGCCATCATTTTTACTGAGGCAACTCTTCCCATAAGTATATGGATAGAGATTTCCATCTAGTAAGATTGTCTTCAATATTCTTTAAGAGTGGTATAGTGAGTGAGTGATTTAATTTTATTAAGTATTCTATTCTAGTAGAAATCTTAATACCCAAGTATGTAATGTTACCTGATTATATTCTTTCATTTAAAGAAGTATTAAACACGCAATTTATTGGAAGAGCTGTAGATTTCGACCAATTTATAGAATAATCAGAAAATTTGAGAATGAGTTTATTAATTCGATAACATTAGATTTAGAGTTTTCTGAGTGTTGAAGAAAAAGTAAAACATCGTCAGCATAAAGACTAATTTTACTTTCTATATTTTTACACTGTATGCCTTTAATGTCAGCAGTTTGCCGTATTGCTGCTGCTAAAGGTTCAATAAACATAGCAAATAGTACGGGTGAAAGTGGGCATCCCTGTCTTGTGCCCCTCTGTAAACAAAAGCTTGAAGATATTTGATTATTTGTCCTGACACATGCTTTTGGTGAGTTATATAATATTTTTAACCAATTAATAAAATAGTTTCCAAATCCAAATTTAATCAAGGTAGCATATAAAAAAATTCAAATTTATTATATTGAATGCTTTCTATGCGTCTAAAGATAAAAAAGCTGTTTCAATATTTTTACCATATGAATAGTCTATTAAATTATATAATCTGCGAGTGTTTGTGGTCGAGTGTCTTCCTTTTATAAATCCAGTTTGATCTGGATGAATAATGAAAAGAGTTATCTTCTCTAATCTTTTAGACAGGGCTTTACAAATTATTTTAACATCGACATTAATAAGAGAGATGGGACGGTAACTTGTAGGCAATACTAGGTCCTTGCCTGATTTTAAAAGGAGACTAATGTTGGCTGAATTCGTATGTGTTGGAAGCCTACCATTTTCTTCTGACTCTAATAGCATTCTGTAAAATATTGGTTCCAATATATTCCAAAATTCTTTATAAAATAATATGGCTATCCAGTCTGGATAGCCATCTGGGCCAGGAGATTTTTTATTTGGCATTTTTTGATGGCTTCATGGAGTTAGGCTGATGTTAATGGTGAGTCCAGTTCTGATGATTGACTACTGTTTAATTTTGGAAGTGTTACTCTATTCAAGAATTGTGTTACTCTATTCAAGAATTGATTGATATCCGTATCTGTTGGATTTATTTGAGGAATTCTATACATTCCACATTTGATAAAAATCTCTAAAAACATTGATTACTTTTCCCTCATCATAAGTTATATTTCCATTTGTGTCTTCAATACCATAGATAGATGTTTTTTCTTTGTTTAACTTGAGTTGGTTCGCTAAAAAGCTCCCTGATTTATTACTGTGTTCAAAATGTTCTCATAGAAGCCTTTGTACCAATAATTAGTTGCTTTTGTCAATAAATTCATTTAATTCTAACTTTGCCTTCCGTAGTTTTTTCTGTATATCCTCTCCTTGTATACCTTCTAGTAATTTTATGGATTTCTCTAATACCTCAATATGTTTATTTTCTTTTTCTTTTTATTTGTTGAATAGGATATTATTTTTCCTCTCATAACTGTCTTCCCAGCCTCCCAGAGTGTACATGCTGATCTTCCAGGCAAGTCATTAAACTCTAAATACAATGTCCATTCTTTTTTAAAAAATTGTATTAATTCTTCGTCTTTTAGCAGTGAGGTATTTAATCTCCAGTTTATACTTTTTGGGGTTTCTTTATTATTAGTTAAATTTAATGTAACTGGTGCATGATCGATGATAGCAGTAGGTTGTATCTTAGTGTCTTAGTGTTTCATATAACCCTGGTTAAAGATAACAATGAGATGTTGAATTTCCTTATGTTTTGACTAGAGAACAGTATTAGTTTAACAACAACAACAACACAACATATTATTATCAGCCCTCCAAGGCTACAGACGTTTTAAACACATTTTACTTCTCCGTTAAAAACAAAAACTTCTAACTGTCCCTCAACTCCCTATTCTAAAAACTGACCTGACCCTATATTACTTACTAACGTCACCTGTCTCTCCTGGACCCTGCATGCAATCCAGCCACTCTTGGGCTAGCCTCTCCTGGGCTCTTCAGCCACTCCTGGGCTTTCTTCAGATGTTTATTTTAATGATCCTCCTGTTTCAATAAGCACTGCTATAACCAACACGTCGTTTATAGCTGTGCTCTTTGACCAGTCTGCATGCAATGTCAGTATTCAATGCAGACCTAAGGGGACTATCGCAAAATGCAAGACCTCGAGGTCGCCAACTTCTTTCAGAGAGCTTGCAACTTCTCTCCACAGGTACCCAAGGCTTAGTAAAACCCCTTTGAACTCTCCGTACGACCACACCTCTTGACGTTTTCCCGACATTCAACTTTTACCGCGTTCCTAAATGAATACCATGGCGAGCAAAATTTATACCCGGAACGTCTTAGACTGCTCACGTTTTTCGTGAATATTTTAACGCCGACAAAAATGACGTCACAATCTCCACGCAGGGTTGCAAACCTCCCAGCCGTCACTTCTTAAGTCACTCTTGGACTTTCTTTTATCTAAAAGCAAAACGAAAAAACTTATTTACGGGCTCTTAAATCAACCACACAATTGATATTTCTTGAGAAAACTTGCGTTTCGAGTGTTCTACAATGCTCACAGACCACTTGCGATTAGCAAGTTGCTAACGTTTCCGGTCCATCCCCAAACGCGACTTTGCGACAAAAATGCAGCGTATGTAAACTTTTACGTCCGATAAATATTCTAACGAAATCATGTATTATACGGTAACGTTCTACTGCCTTTTATCTCACTAAAATTGTGTTCATTGGACCGAAACTGACCAGCCTTAAGTCCTTAGGGGACACAGAAATTCGATTTAACAGGTTTTCTGCTCACCTTATGTTGAAAGATGGCTAGAAATATACTACTATACTTGAAAGACTTAATAATATATAATTATATTATATATAATAAAATTAGTCTTTATGCTGACGATGTTTTACTTTTTCTACAAATATACGGCCGTGGCGTAGTGGTAATGGCAGTTGTCCCCCGATCGGAAGGTTGGCGGTTCGAATCCCGGTTCCCCACACCATGTATCGTTGTGTCCTTGGGCAAGACACTTAACCCCCGAGTTGCTTCCGGTAGGACTGGAAATCACCTTGCATGGTAGTCTGCCACTACCGGTGTATGAATGTGTATAGCATTCAATGTGTGTAGCACTTTGAGATTTTCACTAATGAAAAGTGCATAATAAATTGAATTCATTATTATTATATATATATATATATATATATATATTCATTCAACCTTTATTTAGTCAGGTAAATCTTATTGAGCCTCGAGGGCTCATTTACGAAAGCGACCTACTACAAACTAAAGAATGATGAACATCAATGATACAAATACATTAAACAATAAACAAAAGAAAAGAAAAAGTAGCAAAAAGTAGCAAAAACATTATAAGGTAGATGTACAAAAAAATCAAAGACAGGAACATATCTGCATTGGTTTTTGCCAGGATTCCAACAGATTCTGAAAACCATCCAGAGAGGTCAGGGCCGAGAGCTTCAGATCTTTTTGTAAGATATTCCAGGAAGCAGGAGCAGAGATAGGAGAAGGCCCTTTTTCCAAGTTCAGTCCTCACTGACGGAACACTGCAGGTGATCATGTCCTGAGAGCGCACGCTGTAGCTGCACTCACGCAAAGACATGTAGGAGGAGATGTATGAGGGCAGCAGACCAAGAAGTGATTTGAAGATGAAAATGTACCAGTGGAAGAGTCTGCGTGAGGTTAATGATGTCCAATTAACCAGTGAATACAGGGTGCAGTGGTGGGTACGATAATCACAGCCAGTTATGAATCTTAGTGCACCATTGTAAAGGATTATGAGGAGGTCAATATTAATACTGGCCTCTTTACCTTAATTAATTTACTTATTCAGATTGAATAGTAATTTCACGGATTCTTTCTTTTTCAGTTTACCCAATATTTCTGTGATCTTTCTGATGGATAAATAAATACAGCCATTAAGTGACAGAGAACCTTGACTTTAGCTTGGTATGCCAGGAGACACTACCATTTATTTATAATAAATCACTAAAATCAACATCATTACACTTGGTTGACATGATTTCACTTCCTTGCAATTTAACACGTCAGCACATTTAAATTGTAACACAACAGACATAAATATAGGATGTTACAATACTTAGTCTGAGGCTCTATGACTTAAATAGTTTCCAGCTTAGAATTGATCGAAAGGAGATAGGAGGAAAGATGGAGAGATGGTTTAAAGGAAATTGTCTTGAGCATGTTACCAGAAGTGACACTTCCCATCCGAATTCTGCTGAAATCCAGGTACGTTTGTAAACAGCTCTTTACCTTCGACGACGAGTCTGATAAAGAGATGACACCAGCCTTTCAGGCGTACAGAATCGTTGCAGGTCCTGCACGTCCGAGCCGGTTCTGGTTTACGTTTTCAACGTCTCCTTGGATCCGCTTTGATCATCAGAAAATATGTCAGCTACTGGTTGACTTCAAGATAAACTTATTCCAGGAAGGAATAAACAAAGTTTTGAGCTTACGCTCGTTCTAAGTGGACTCATAACAGCATGTTATTAGTCCTTAACTGGATGACGTGTCCTTAGCGTGTGACTAAACGTCCATCCAGCTCTTTGGGAAAAGTTCACATCTCTTGAAGTTCCCAGCAGACTCTGATGTTCCAGCAAAAACTTAGAACTTAAAAGAAGATCATGAGAGGAGCGAGACTTGTCTCTTTTTGATTTGTCCGTGGACCAGCAAGGAGTTCACTTGTTGTTATCAAGATTCAAGGTGAAATTCAAAGCAGAGTGAAAATGTTTTGGAAAGACAGAGAGTGCTGGAGCCTTTCTCATGAAAACAACTGATTAACTGTCTTCTGACTTTCTAAACAAAACGGCCGGGCCTCTGTGACCCGAGCCTTCAACTTTAACACAGCAGTGGACCCAGTGATGTGCAGAAGTGACACAGCAGTGGACCCAGTGATGTGCATAAGTGACACAGTTTAACTCTTACAGAATAACACAGCTTAAAAGCATACATCATGAAAATGACAAAAGTTATTCTTTTGATTACATTAGAATAAAATCAAAGATAGAAATAGTCTCTTTTGGTGACTATGTTCTCAGATTACAACTAATGGAATAATTTGTAGTAAATGTCTTGCTTTACTGAGAGGTCAGTAAAGGTCATCTCTGGAACAGTTCAAAAATACACAGGTGTATCAAAGTGGACACGGTCATGCCCACTACATCTCCCCCCTTTTGGAAGCCATCGCCAGTCCTTGGGGATGGGGTCCAACACGAAAGGAACATTGAACTGTCTCTGATCTTGAAGTAATCCAGCAAGTGGAAAAGAAAAATCAAAATTATAATCCCATAAAGTTTTTGGAACTTCCATACTGTTCGGATGTAATCCCATTGCGGAAAGCTTTTAATCCCTTGGAAAACAAAGTCTTATAATCCACAGCGGTAATTCCACAGCAGTAATTCCACAACGATAATTCCATATCGATTAGAGTTGTTGATTTTGTCAGCAACAATTGTTTTTATAATCAGCATGTAGAGGGGATCCCTCGATTGACGCAGAGGAGGCGACCCTTGGATGAAGGTTGAAGACCAAGCGTTGGAGCTGCAGGTCCCCACATCGAAGGTTGTTGGCTGGTTGGTTTCCAGTCAGTGCCACTCTGGTTCTATGTGTCATGCAATTATGTGGTTTTTAGGTGGGCTTATGATTGGGATTTTACATTAGCCTTACCTATATGCACCTGGTATGTAAGCTATCATGGTTTAGATCAGCTACAATTACCAATTAAGGGGTGGATCAATTCTGTAAAATTAGAAATAGGGATCTATACCTATAAAATTTTGGAGGGCTTCTGTAACGAAGGCCTCTTCTTCCAAACTATTCCTCCATTCATTACTTAGTTTAGGTTAAACTAAAATAGAAAAATGAAATATAGTTTGATCTAAATGTCTGTTGTCTTTTAGACGAACGACGTAGGATTTGGTATTCCTAATAAATTTTGAAGTCTATGGCGAGACTCATCAAAATGAATAGGTAATCTAGAATAGAAACGATCGAATCGGTTCAATTTAGAAATTGTGAGACCAGTGTAGTTTATGGTACCTTGAGTAGCTTTAAACTACATTGACTCTTCAACGATTGAGATTTAACAAAACGAACTGCATGTTGGCATAGTTAAATCCATATCATTCATTAACCAATGTTAATACAAAACCTTTTTGGCTGGGAGTGTTCAGAACCAAACAATATCTCAACTAATGACAACAGTAATGACTAAACAACAAGGAAACAACGTTTCACTGCTTCGACACACTCTTGTCGTCAGATTCCAAAGTGCAACACACAAGAAAAACGGGTCTCAACTTTATGACCGAGGTCAAATTAAATCTCGTGGATTTAAACGGTTGTTAAGGTTAGTTTTTTGTTGTGGGGTTTAGGCTTAGCGTTTCTAAGTTCAAATTGGACAATGCGACTTATAGGGTGGAAAATGCGGTAGTTTAAACCTGATTAGTTTATTTACTAACTTGTGTTTGGGCGACCTTATTATCCCATGAAGTCGGTGTGTTTGTGAGATCTTTGTCTTTTGTGGATTCATTGAACGCCTTATAAGGTTTGATCTGATTTCGATGTACCCATTTAGCAATTGGCTCTTTGCGGCCTTTGCTGATTTTGATTTCGTAGACGACTGAGGACACTTTGTCTGTTATCAGATGAGGTCCAGTCCACCTGGGCATTAGTTTGCGGGCGAGAGTTCCGGTCTCGGACCCTCCTTTCCCGGTTGCTGGGGCGAACGTATAGTACCAGACTCTGTCTCCCACTTGGAGTTCATTATGAGAGGCCTTCTGGTCGTAGTACGCCTTGCGTCCTTCAGCGGATTTTTCCAGGTTTTTCTGGGCGAAAGCAAAAGTGTTTCTGAGGTGTACATTCAAATCTTTCATGTATTGTTGTGTAGTGTAGGCTGTCGCCATGGCGGCGTCGCCTGGTTGGTACAACAGGTGTAGAGGGAGAGTCATTTGTCGACCGGTCATCATCTCGAAGGGAGAGATGCCAGTTGATGTGTGTGGAGTGGCTCTTATGGCCATGAGGACCAGAGGGAGTTTCACGTCCCAGTCCTTGTGGTTTGCAGCCACGTATTTCTTCAAAATACTCACCACAGTTCTGTTTGCTCTCTCAACTTGGCCTGAAGCCTGTGGGTGGTAGCCGACATGAAAGTTGGCCTTGACGCCTAGCGTCTTCCACAGTTCTTTCATCACTTCACCTGTGAAGTGTGTACCTTGGTCTGAGTTCACCCGAAGGGGAAGTCCAAACCTTGAAAATATATGATTCATTAACAACATAGCAGTGGTTTGTGCTGTGTCGTTGGGAGCTGGTAGGCATTCTACCCATTTGGTAAATGCACAGGTTACCGTGAGAAAATATTTATTTCCTCTAGAGCTCTTAGTGAGTGGTCCAACCCAGTCGATCTGGAGGTCAGACCATGGGAATGCAATGCCTCTGCTTTGCAGTGGTGCTCTGTGAAGTGGTCTGGTTGGCTGAAACTGGCCACAGACCACGCACCCTTCAATGTAGTCCTTGACATCCTTTTTCATTCCAGGCCAATAGGCAATTTGTTTTAATGCCGTCAGCGTGGCTTTATCTCCTTTGTGTCCTGCGGACGGGAGATCATGGGCATGAACTAACATCACCCCCCTTTGGTCATGGGGAACCACGAACACAGGTGAGGACGTTGGTCCATGAGCGAAAGTTAGGATGCCCTTGATTAGTTTTAGCTGTTTGCGCAGCTGATAGAGGACCTTAAGGTCTGGATCGGAATCCAGGTCGTCTTTAGACGGAGTGTTTTTGTCTGGATCAGTCAGGTACAGTATCATGGAGTTGATAGCAGGATCCGACTTCTGTAGTTGGATGATGTCTGGGTCAGTCAGTGCGGGTCGTACAGAGACTGCATCGTCAGCAGGTCTGGCTGCGGCCTGTGCACGTGTGACTGCCATAACCCTGACTGTAGGTTGTATTGACAGAGTCTTGATTAACCAGGAAGGGTCGAAGGACCATAAAGGACCTTCGTCGGCTCCTTCTTTGGCTAAGGAATCTGCAATGTCATTGTAGTGCTTGTCATCGCCTGGGACTCTAGAATGTCCTGGAACTTTCTTCCAGTAGATCTGTAAGTCGTGTGATGTCACCAAGTGATCACACGCTATGAAAAGGTCTTTGTGCTTCACCACCTTCCTGTCGCTTGTTAGGAAACCGTTCAGTTTCCACACAGCAAGGTGACAAGCGAAACTCAAACGAGCATAGTTAGAGTCAGTGCAGATGACTAGCGTCTTGATGGAGTGTTCTACTACCATCTGGAGAGCTATTAGGATTCCTGCAATCTCAGCGTACTGAGAAGTCTGAGAGCCTAATTTGTAGCTGAAAGTTATCTGCTCTTGGTCATGGAGGAGAACCCCTCCAACACCTGCTCTGCAGATTTTGTCGCGGAGGAATGAAGATCCATCCACGTACAATGTTGTCATATCTTTGCAGATATTGTCATCGAAGAAGTGGTGATTCGGGTCTTCAGTTACTGGGGGTTTCACCTCAACCGGCGGCTGGGTGGCTGGTACATCTTGTGTACACTTTTGGCAGATTGCCAAGTCCGTCCCCAGATGTGACTTCTTGTTTTGACCATAACGTATGTCTAGGTTAAAACTTTGAAGCGCCATGAGCCACGTTGCAACACGTGAGTTTGTTACCACACCATCTCTGATGCGTTCACTGTTAAGAAAAGTCACTGGCTGGTGTTGTGTTTCCACAATTATTTTCTGTCCACCAATGTAGCTGGAGAAATGTTTTACTGCCCACACTGTGGTCAGTAGAGCTTTCTCACAGTCTGAGAATCTCAACTCGGGGCCTGCCATCGTCTTGCTGGCGTAGGCCACCACACGCTTGTCTCTGTCGTGTATCTGGTACAGACCTGCACTTATACAATGAGCTGAGAAGCCCACTTCCAAGTAAAACTCTTTGTTGTAGTCTGGGTAGACTAAACATGGGGCTGACTTGATCCTGTTTATGAGAGCGTCCATTGCCTGCTGCTGTTTGTCAGTCTAGACAAATGGAACGTCTTTCTTTAGGAGTTCAGTCAGTGGCTTTGCAAGGTCTGCATAGTTTTCTATGAACTGGTTCGAGTAGTTACACACGCCAAGAAAACTTTGTAGTTCTTTGAGATTGGTGGGGACTTTGAGATTGTCAAGGCCTTGGGTGCGAGTCAACTGTGGTTGTACTCCGTCTGGACCTACGAGTAGGCCAACGTAGTCCACCTTGGTTCTGCACCACTGGCATTTAGACAGTGATATTTTAGCACCAGCAGTTGTCAGCTGATTCAGAACGTGGTCGATCTCAGCCAAATGTGAGTCCAGTGTTGGCTGCCTCAGAAGGACATCGTCCACGTAAATCAGTGTCCCACGCTCATGGGCGTCTGGACATGCTTTGTTCAAGAAGATGTTGAACTCCGCAGGTGAGTTAGCGTAGCCAAAGGGACACCTGGTAAAAGTGTATTGTCGGCCACCAAAGGTGAAAGCTAGTTTGTATTGGTCCTCGGCGCGCACAGGGATGGTCCAAAAACCAGAGGCGACGTCGAGGGTCGAGAAGTACTTACCATTGGTGACCTTGGGCAGTTCCTGTTGGAGCTGGGTCATTGGCCACCGTGATAAGGGGACTTGTTTGTTTAGCTTTCTGTAATCAATTGTGAGTCTCCACTTTCCATTTGGTTTTAACACTGGCCACAAAGGCGCAGAGTAAGTGCTGTTACAGTATCTGATGATACCATTCTTTAGAAGGTTATCAAGGATTTCCCTGATAGGTTGATGTGCTGCCAGAGGAATCTTGTACTGTCTGACAAATGTGGGTGGAGCTTCGGGCGGGGTTGGGATGCTCACTGAGTGGAGCGTGGTCAACCCACAATCCATTGAGTCGGTTGAAAATGATTTCTCAAACTTTAAGAGAACTTGACGTAGTCTGTCCCTTTCTCCATCAGTTTTCAGGGCGTCGGCTTGGGCGACCACCTGTTCGATCTGAGAAGAAATTGAGAGGGGTTCTTGTTCTTTGGGGAGCTCCAATGAATCCCTTTCTGTGTCATTTACCCTGTTTATAGGCAGGACACTATAGGTATGAGAGCTTAGGCTGATGTCTCGGTTTAGACCGACCCCATAGACTGTGTCTTGGTCGACCTCATTGACCGAGACGAGAGCTATGGCCTGTTTTGGCTTTGTGAACAAGACTTGCCCCGTGTATTCATGTGGGATCAGGTATTCTGGGAGTCCTCCCAGAAATGTAATGCTCAGTTCAAAATCATGGAAATCAGTGGAGATCAACCATCCTATTTTTGTGTATTTCTTGATCAGTACCGCTTCCGTGCCTGTGTTACACACAGCAACAGATGTGGTTCTGCAGTCGAGGCTCACTTGTCTCGTGGCCTCAATGGACAGTCCTAAGTTGTAAAACTTAGGAGATAGTTGAAAGTATGCCTGCTTTTGGCTAATAGCTTGATTAGCTATGATGTGAACTTCCACCATCTGGTTCATTGCCTGAGGTAGTACTGTGATGGATTGGTTGCAAGCAACCTCGCAGACTTCTGGTATGGTCTGTCCAGCTTTGAGATTTTCTGTGCTTAGCACAGGAGAATCCATTTTGTCTGTTTCCAGCGACCACAGTACATTGTTGACGGTGTCCACTCGGACACCCAATCTTACCAAAATGTCAGAGCCTATATAGGATGCATGTGGTAAGTTTTGGACCACGAGGAACGGGTGGACCAGTTCTCGTTTGTTCCAGTTCATGTTCAGGCGAATGACTCCATTTGCGGTCATTACCCGCTCACTGTTGGGATCGAGATGAAAGCGTAAAGCTTTCTTCGTTAGTTCTAGACCCATATGTTTTTTAACCAAGGTTTCATAAAGAGCTTGGCTGATTGCTGAATTATCTGTCCAAGGAGACAGTACAGCATCTTCGGTGTGGGATCCCTGGATCTCGACACCTTTTACTACCTGTTGTAGGTAGTGTTCAGTGAGTGCTGATTGTTTCAGCTCGCAGAGGAGGCTTTCTTGTTGGGCCTCTTCTGCCTCACCTGTTTTTGTAGGTTCACTTACCGGGCTCTTGTCCTCAGATGAGGTGTCCCGTGTGTCCTTTGCGGTACCTGCGGTTAGGCAGTCTGTATCACAACTAGGAGGCACTTTTATTGGCAGAGGCTTTCTCACTGTGCTCCACATTTTCTGTCGGCCATAGTCTATAATTGCATCAAAG
This sequence comes from Garcialebias charrua, assembly GCA_038048925.1. NCBI lineage: Eukaryota > Metazoa > Chordata > Actinopteri > Cyprinodontiformes > Rivulidae > Garcialebias > Garcialebias charrua. The sequence continues at coordinate 34,171 of JBBPBX010005757.1, read as the reverse complement.
CGGTTTATAAAGTCTTGGCCAACTAGAAATGGGAATGAATCGAGTGTAGACACATGTACCGGGTGGTATAATGTCATTTTGCCAATCTGCATGTGAACCATAGCTATAGCTGTTAGGGTTGTTCTCGTCTCTGCGAGACCCTGCAGTTCTATAGCACTTTTTACAAGGGGTATTTGCCTGTGAACACCGATAGCGGCGGTCCGTAGTTCCTCGAACAGTTTGGCTGACATAATGGTAATGTCGGCTCCGCCATCCAGGAGTGCTTCATGCGTGAGGACCCCTTCCAGTGTGATTGGCAGGTAAGCTTTCATAGCCTCCCCCCTTTTTTCAAAGTCACACAGAAACCTTAAAGGTTTCGGCCAATCATTCTGTTTACGTTGACCTCTGACTGTGTAATCTTTCTTCATCTGAACCGTCAGTGCAGTCACCAACGTGTCTGAGTTTTCAGTTTGTGGCGGGTCACTGTCGTCGATGGTTGAGTTCCCCCCCCCCTTGTTTGATGAGGGGCTGTTAGAGTCTGTGACAATAATGTCATGGTCACTGTCAACGTCTTGTTGACCGACACACTCTGGACTGTCAATGTATGGACTGTCATTATCCTGATTGTCAGCATTCTGACCATCAGTGTCTTGTTGACTGTCGTGATTTGCGTGCTCTGACTTACTATCAACGATAGTGCTACACATCACTCCAGGTTTGTTATCATTGCTTGTATTATCCAACTCTTTTAACAACCGACGTATTTTCTCCATGTCCTCTGGGGACAGAGAATTATGGCCTTTCTTCTGGAACTTTTGCGATTTTTTGCCTGTCTCGGACTGTTCCATTCGAGGGGCAGGAGGGGCTTGTCCTTGACCTGGGGGTTCCTGTTGGGACCCCCCTTTGTGATATGGTTTACTTTTGTGACCATCTTTCTTATCTTTAGGACGTGCGCCCCCCTTTTGAAATCGTTTTCCGAACTCTGGGTCTTGTCTGAGCCACTGCGGGTCATAGTTCCAGCGGGCACCTTCACTACGTGGTCTGTTAGGTCGAAAATTCTGTTTTTTCTCACCCTTTGTAGGATGGGGAGTCGGTTTCCGCGCCCCTTCCAGCTCTAGTGAGTTGGATTTGACCATTTCACCAGGACACACCTCAAAGGGTGTTTTGTTTGGTGTGCGACCTGTAAAAACATCTATCGCGCACTCTCTTATTTCTTCGATGGACCTCCGTTTGTAGTTTGCGCTGACATGTACTTTCTCTCTTATGTCAGGGCAAAGATTTTTGCTGAAGATATATTTAAACCCTACCTCTTCCTCCATCTCTGGTTCGCATCTGTCACCGAAATAGGCACGGAATATTCGGTCATAATATGACCTTGGGTGCTCATTCCTACCTTGCTTGACGTCCGCCGCCGCTATGATGCCATCGGGCCCCGTGCAAGGAGTATACTCCTTTATCAGCGCAGCACATAAAAGACTGTAGTCTTTCATCACGGCGTCCCGTTGACGCTTCATGAAAGCATGCACTGTCCTGTCCGAGGTCAACCTTACCAGACAGATTTTATCATCAACTGTAGCTTCTGGGAAGCGTTGAAGCTGAAAATCAAGGTCATCGAGATAGATCTTGGTTTCATGTGAGCCCAACGGGCCTGGAGCGAAGGTTTGAATGCTTTTAGCCATATTCCGTAGTTCAGCCATTGAAAGAGGAGTTTGTGGGTTATTATCAGATCCACCCACTGGCGTATCCGGTGGGTTTGTTGGTTTTAGAGGCCCTAATGGTGTGAGCACACCAAAAACGTTTTGACCTCCGAAAACGCTCCTCACGCACGGAAGTGGACGCGCTGCCCAGTGTTGTCCAAACTGTAGTGTTGCGGCGGCTTCGTTGCTGTGGCGACGGGGTGTGGGAGGAGCTTACCGGTATACAGAGTCCTGCGCACAGAGTCACTGCACTCCGCCAGGCGAGGAGCCTTTTATTTCCGTCTCTGTCGAGCAGACTTGACTGGTCGTGAAGGAATTGTCGCGAACACACAGCTACAATGAGTTTCTCTTCCATAGTCCACGAGCTCGCGAGTCTTTTCTTTTTTTTTCCGACAAACAATACGTCACATGGTGCGCGCGCACCCTCGTTTCCGCGTCACATAGGGACTCTCCCACTGCCCCCTCTCTTCTGCCCCCCGACTCTCCCTGATTGGTTGACACACCAACCAATCAGGTGGAGTTGAGCGGCGTTTGAAAGTTTGAACCGCGAAAACTTCAGCTCAGCTGAAGCGGAACTTGGAAGCCGACGCCGGTTCACGTGCACGGAAAAACGCTCCTCAGAACGCGCAACACGCACGCGACCTGACGCCAGACGCCAGGAGGTGCCTAGGTGCGTCCACCATTGACTTTACATGGAGGCTGGAAGCTTGGAGGTAAAAACGCTGTTTGGTGTGACCACACCATAAGGGACGGCGTGGTGGATTAGGCGATGGAGTTGATGTTATAGGCGGTGGTGTTGGTGTTCTAGGCGGTGGTGTTGGTGTTCTAGGTGGATCTGGAGACTGACCTTTAATTAATGCCAGACATTTTTTCTTTTCTTTGATTAATTTGTATTCAGTTGAGGCCAGCTTCTCCCTGCACTCTTTTAATTCTACTCGGTAGTCTGTACACTCGCGTTGTAATTCACAACACCGACTGTAGAGTTCATCTTTTTCAAGAATGACCAGCCTCATGTTGTTTTTGTTTGTAAACCAGTTGAGCTGCACCGTCCATCTGAGACTGTTTTAGTGACTGAACCTCCACCTGCAGCTTTTCAGCTTCAAATCGAGCTAGTTGTAAGTCAACATTGAATGCTGACTTATCCGCCTTGTGCGCTCTTTGTTCACGCTTCAGATCATGCTCTAGACCTGAATTTACTCTGACTTCCTGGTCCAACCTGGCCTTTAGTAACAGGGCCAGCTTTGCTAAACGCTCCATACTGACCTTTTTTGCTTCCTTTTTTGAGCCACTGTTTGCCATTGTTGACAGCTCAGCGTTTAATGTTAGTGGAGTCATTTCAGGCACCTTTTTACCATAATCTGTGAACATTTTTGCAAGCTGCCCTAAAACCTCATCAATACAGTCAGGCTTATGTTTTCCAGGCTTTTGATCCAGGCCTTGAGGATCTGGGTCCACTGGCCCTGTATCTGACTCTGCATCTGACTCTGCATCTGACTCTGCATCAGACTCTTTGTCAGACTCTGCATCAGACTCTTTGTCCGATTCAGGATTTGATTCAGGAGGACCCGACTTTGGGTCTGAATCTGTGACCAGATCCCTCAGACTAGAATCCTTATCCACTTCTTCTTTTTCTGCCATCGTTTTGTTTTGATTTTGTTTGAATCAATAAGATGGTATTTATTATAGTGTATGCGAATAAATGTTTTCTTAGCGTTGAGTTACTTCACTAAAACAGCTTTCTGGTTTTATCCTTGTAATCTATAAACAAGCCTTTTATTCATTCAGAACCTATTATTTATTTTAGGTTTTACCTTCAATGAAAAATGTTTTAAGTTAAAGCCTTTGTGGCCGTATTAACTTAATAGACTTATCTTTTAAAACAATTACTATTAAACCACGCTTAATTTTTCTGTCTTTCACCCAAACACCTATTTAAAGATTTCAAATAAATGCACTGTTAACACTAAAATTTAGCAGATCCTGTTTAATTTTGCTCCAAGAGAATGTATCTGGAGTGAGAAGTGTACTTTTGTTTGTTATTTTAAATTCTTTTGTATTTAAAATAAGCAAAAATGTTTGTCTGTACCTCTGTTATTCTAAAAAATTTATTTAAAATAAACAGGAGTTATTGTTTGTGTACAGAACAATTTTAGAGCTGGTAATTCACCATAAAAATGCTGACTTTGTAAGATGTTTTATGAGCAAATTCATCTGTTAACGTCTTTTTACCAACAGGGGGCAGCTTCAAGTCTTAATGTTATCATGAGGAGACGGATTTTTCTATTCAGTATTTAAACTAAAAACAACATTTTAGAGTTAGTTTTTAGTGTGTCCGTGATAAGCGCTCGAACCGCGTTCTTGTCAGAGACAGATTTATGTGGTTAGACAGTTTAGATGGCTTCAAATGAGTTTTTAAACTCTCAGTGAAATCTCTGTTTGTCCTGTGAGTGTGAACTGCTTGTCACCCAAAGTGCACCTGGAAATGACGACAAAAATAGGCGGGTCGACGCAGCGCGTCACCAGCTCTCGTACTTGAGTGAGGCGGAGCTCGCTACACAGATACGTGACGTCAACCAATCAATCACAGCGCTTGTAGTTCATTCCCAAGCATTCATGGTGAATGTAGTTTTCTTACCTTCGACCAATGCAGTGCCGGAAATGACGACAAAGTGGGCTGGTCGCAACGGCGTGCGTTCCCACTTCAGCGAATCAGCGCTCGCTACGAGAGTGATTGACAGCTCACAGCTCTCGTTTTATCCAATCACAGCTCATAAACAAACGTGTAGGACACGTCTCTTTAACGTTACCTTAGCACAACAGAAAGCAACTTTATAGACTCTTAAACAACTCAAACGCTTCAAATTAACTTTCCAAAATTCTGAAACATGGCAATCACATTTAAAACAGGCACAACTTAGCTACGCTCAGTAACCAGCACGTCAACTGTAACACGACACGGACTCCCTCGGAGCCGCGTTCAGGTCGGTTCCGTCCACTTTAAAGGAGCAGAATTCGGGTTTCAGAACCACTATCCGACAACGTTCTAACAGTAATATGCTTCTTTGACCTGCTCTAACATGTAAAATACCAGCACAGCAATCTTGTTGATGTTAATAACACTTTTCAGGCAATTTGACACGGCGGTCAACAAAGCTTTGTACAGGAGTCTGTGTGAACTGGACTGGAACCAGAACCCCCACAGACCACGGGCTGACAAGACCTCACCTAAAAGCTTCCAACAGCGTGTTAAAGAGTTGAACGAATAACAATTTCTCAGCTTCAAATGATAAAAACATGTAGAAACTGCCTGTCTTGAACACTTCCAACCCAAATTATTATCCTCAGAGTTTAAAACTTGGATCCTATTATGCAAACATGACGTTACAGTTCATGAGAGAATCACAGATTTATCAGTAAACTTTCAGAAACTCGTACGGTGCCACCAGATGTAAAGGATTATGAGGAGGTCAATATTAATACTGACCTCTTTACCTTAATTAATTTACTCATTCAGATTGAATAGTAATTTCACGGATTCTTTCTTTTTCAGTTTACCCAATATTTCTGTGATCTTTATGATGGATAAATAAATAAAGCCATAGAGTGACAATGGACACGTTAACTTAGTTGGTATGCCAAAGACACTACCATTTATTTAGAATAAATCAACTAAATTAACACCATTACACTTGATTGACATGATTTCACTTTCTTGCAATTTAACACGTCAGCACATTTAAATTGTAACACAACAGACATAAATACAGGATGTTAACATATTTAGTCTGAGGCTCTATGACTTAATTAGTTTCCAGCTTAGAATTGAGGGAAAGGGGATAGGAGGAAAGATGGAGAGATGGTTTAAAGGAAATTGTCTTGAGCATGTTACCAGAAGTGACACTTTCATCCGACTTCTGCTAAATCCAGGTACGTTTGTAAACAGCTCTTTACCTTCGACGACGAGTCTGATAAAGAGATGACACCAGCCTTTCAGATGCACAGAGTCCTTCAGGCCCAGCACGTCCGAGCCGGTCCTCGTTTACGTTTTCAACGTCTCCTGGGATCCGCATCGACCATCAGAAAATATGTCAGCTACTGGCCTCTGACTTCAAGATAACTATTCCAGGAAGGAATAAACAAAGTTTGAGCTTACGCTCGTTCGAAGTGGACTATAACAGCATGTTATTAGTCCTTAACTGGATGACGTGTCCTTAGCGTGTGACTGAGTTCATCCAGCTACTTTGGGACGACCTCACATCTTGAAGTTCCCAGCAGACTCTTTAGTTCCAGCAACAGCTTAGAACTTTAAGGAAGGATCTGAGATGAAGCGAGACTTGTCTCTTTTTTATTGGTCCAAAAACCAGTCGAGCAGTTCACTTGTTGTTATCAAGATTCAAGGTGAAATTCACAGCAGAGTGAAAATGTTTTGGAAAGACAGAGAGTGCTGGAGCCCTTCTCATGAAAAACAACGGATTAACTGTCTTCTGACTTTCTAAACAAAACGGCCGGGTCTCTCTGACCCGAGTCGTCAACTTTCACACAGCATTGGACACAGTTTAACTCTTACAGAATAACACAGCTTAAAAGCACACATCATGAAAATGACAAAAGTTATTCTTTTGATTACATTAGAATAAAATCAAAGATAGAAATAGTCTCTTTTGGTGACTATGTTCTCAGATTACAACTAATGGAATAATTTGTAGTAAATGTCTTGCTTTACTGAGAGGTCAGTAAAGGTCATCTCTGGAACAGTTCAAAAATACACAGGTGTATCAAAGTGGACACGGTCATGCCCACTACACATGTGAATTAAGAGTTTTTATTAATGCTTTTCTGACTAAATGTTTATCAATTTTTATGTTAAGAGTCAACACTTGTGAGAGAAAACATTTTAGTTTAGTGTCAAGAAACTATTTGCAATTAGGTTTGATCCGGCGCAAGAGTTGTGTGAAAAAACTGTGTAAAGAAACTATTTGTAATTAGGTTTGATCCGGCGCAAGAGTTGTGTGAAAAAACTAAGCTCGTTTTGTTCACATGACCTTGTAGCCTCCTTGGTAACAGATCCAACAAACCCTTCAGATAAGACATGTTTTCTTTTAATGATGCCTAACACCACTTTACTCTGAAAAACAAGTTTTGAGTGAAGTCATCCTACCCACAAGGTATAAAACGGTTACAGCGCACTTAGAGTCTTTGAGGGTCTGCTGCGAGTCCTGATCAGACGTCGAGCTGCATGATGTAAATTCCACGCCAAACTGTGACGGCTCTCCCAGTTGTGTCAAATGTGAGGAATAATGAGTTACGTCAATGCCTGAGTTTGTATGTACGGTTAGTACTGTGGCAAGATTAAATAGACACATTTATCTTAGCAGGAAAACTGTTTGACTTGTATGTTTATTGAATACCTGAGGCGATGTACAACTGTATGTTTTGTCTTTGTTGTTTTCTTTTTTCTGTCACAAGACTTCTTTAATAAATATTCATTATTTTTAATTAAGTCTGATGTGTGTGAACTTTTTCCAAACAGCCGTGCCTATCCTAAAACAAACCTGATTTAAAATATGATAAAACATTAACCATTTGGGTTGATCTGAAATATCATAGAACATTTTTGGTGTCACTTGCACAGGATTATGACGGAATGCACACCGTGCTGTTTGGAGAAAAAAAAAGAGGAAAAGTGTGAAGCTGTGTTCTTGTAAGCGGGTGAGAGTCCCGTTGTTTTGGAAACGGGTGTGATTCCCTTGTTGTTTTGGAAAGCGGATGGATTTCCCGCTGTTGAGAGCTGATAAGCGGGGTGATTCCCTGTCAGCAATTTATGTCCTGTTTTTTGACCAGCATTTTGGGGGACGCTCTGAAGCTATGTTTAGAAAACAGAGATGTGTAATAGCTTGCCGTGCACGCAGCTAGAATGGTAACAGAAGTATTTTACCAGGGTTAAAAGAAAGAAAAATGACCCTTGTTGTCTATCTGAAAAGTAACAGAAGTATTTTACTTGTTGATCAGCTGTGAGTTTTGCCTCATTAAGTTCTGTCAGGTGATTTATTTGACAGCTCAGTTGAAGTGAAGTAAAAAAAGGGGAGCAACGCTTCGATCTATAGCCGCCTGTGGGAGGTTCTCGCTTTAGAAGATTAAGTTAAAGAGAAAGGAAAAAGAGTGTGTGCGAGTTTAAGAGTGTGTGCGAGTTTTTTGTCAATGAGGTTAAAGTTGTCAGCAGAGACAGAAATATTTGGGGAGACAAGAATGATAAGTGTGTGTCTCATCTGTTGTGAGTCTGAAAAAGGAAGGAGAAAAATGTGAGTGTGTTTTGGTTGCTGAGTTAGGTTAGCCGGAGTGAAGGACGCATGAAGAGAGTGGTTGAGGGAACAACTCGTGTGTGTGTGTATGCCTCTGATTGAAGACAGCAGCAGGGGAAAGAACAAACGGAGTGAAAGGAGGTTGTTTACAGGAGGGGGAGAGGGGAAAAAAGATCAGGTGAAGGAACGGAGGTCAGGAGACAGTCCTTGTTTGATGTTTTATTTTTATTTATTTTATTTTTTTATATGCAAAGCCTGCTCCATTTCCAGAACAGGGAGGAAACATCAGCTCTGAGGAGGTTGATAGATATGTGGAGCATTTGGGACGAGGGAGAACGAAGGTCATAAGGGTTAGAACAATGACGCAGGAAAGAGAAAGGAAATGGTAAATGGAGCTTATTTATATAGCGCTTTCCAGCCCCCTGTGAGGAGCCCCAAAGCGCTTTACAATACCAGCCATCCACCCATTCATTCAGACATACACCGGTAGTAGTAGCCTGCCTTGCAAGGCGCCATCCAGACCTACCGGGAGCAACTCGGGGTTAAGTGTCTTGCCCAAGGACACAACAACACATGGTGGGCGGATACGGGATTCGAACCTCCAACCTTCCGATCGGGGGTTGACTGCCATTACCACTGTGCCACGGCTGCCCCAAGGAAAGGCAAGTTGTGTTCAGACTTGCAGAGTTTGCAGAATTTTGATGAATTAAACATGTCAAGCCCAGAAATTAGGATTACAAATTGGTCAACAGGTGACATTAGAAATTTATTGGAAGAATCAGACAGTGAATAAATAAATAAAAAGGAGAGGGTTTCCAAGTTTAAAGAATGAACCTTTTATCTAAAAGATCACTAATTCCTGTCATTCTATCTCAGTCTTTTGCTTTTTTCCAAAGCTTGATGTCGTGGTGTGTCGTTGTCTGTCTGATGGGATGGACTGAGTTCGCGCAGAGGACGACGAGAGTGACCAAAGCGCCTGTGACTGGTGTCGTGTGTTGGGTCGTCACTTCATTGGTGCAACGAGCTGCTGGGTGTCCAGAACACCTGAGGATGGGAGCACCTGAGGATGGGTGTTCATGTTCATCTGTGTCACTGTTCTGCTGATGACCACACCTCTTCCAAGACATGTCCTGAAAGGAGGACAGTTGGGGTCTTTGCCACAAGTTGAGAATACAGGATGGCTTAAAATGTCCTGTAAATCTGTCCTGCTGGTGCAGAGGTGTCCAGCGGGTGTAACGTTCCAGTGCAACGACCCTGTGCATCGACCTTTAAGGTGTTCAAGCTGTTCCAGAGAGTAGAGCCACGAAGATCCATCGTGAAGTGACTAGTTTGGGAACATTCTTTATTGTTCTTTGAGTTTTTATTTTTGTTTTATTTTACCTGAAGTGATGAAATCTGAAATGATGAAATGTGATTTTTTTTAAAGAGCAACTCCACACCCTGTGGATCGGTAACTCCTCCTTCCAAAATCTCCCTGAAAATGGGCGTGTCGAGAGACAAGGAGGGGTGGAGGTAGAGTTGTGCTTTTGTTCACGCCTCCACCTGCAACAACCTAAAACAAATTAAACCTCTAGCCAACAACATACACCAAGCAACAACAAAGAATAAACATGTAGATGTATTTATCTATTCCACCCATTCCATCCAAAACCAAAGGCCTAAAAAAATGAAAATGAAAATAAAAATAAAACCGCTTGTCAGGAGTGAAATGCAGCACTTCCATATAAGGTATGCACTTCTCATCTCTGCAGGGGATTGGCTCTGCTTGAACCACCTTTGTGACATCAGAGTGTACAAGACACATCAGAGTGAACAGTCCTGACCAATATGAAAATTAAGGTGCAATAACCTCTGTTCAACCCAAAGGACTACCGTAAACACAGGCAAACCGTAAACAGGGCAGCACGGTGGCACAACTGGTAGAGCTGCTGCCTCTCAGCGAGAAGGTTGCCGGTTCAAATCCCGGTCCGGGGCCTTTCTGGGTGGAGTTTGCATGTTCTCCCCGTGCATGCGTGGGTTTCCTCCGGGTACTCCGGTTTCCTCCCACAGACCAAAAAACATGCTTGTTAGGCTGATTGGTGACTCTAAATTGACCCTAGGTGTGAGTGTGAGAGTGGATGGTTGTTTGGTGTGAGTGAGACAGGTCCCTCTTGTAAATGAGTCCCCGTGACTCAACGAGGCTAGCCTGTATAAATAAAGGTTGAATGAATGAATGAAAAAAACACAGTTTTAGACCAAATATTGCCAAATATTGCCAATTTACACAGATATGCACAATTATGTGAAAATAAACATAATATTTTAAACACATTCTAGGGAGTTTATCAGCTAAAAAAAGTTAATTTTGGGTTTAGTCACACTTTAAGACTAAAGGATGATTAATTTGAGATGATATGCACATGTACAGATATGTGCTACAAACAGGAATAGGTTTTATCTGGACAGTAGAATCGTCCTCAGAAAATACATAGATGTTTTTTTATTTTATTTTCTGGGTGAATGTGTTGTACACTCGTGGGAGTTGAGACTGATTGATTAATTGGCAATTCTACTTTGCAGTCACTCTACACCCCTTCTGGTGCGCAACAGAACGGGTCCATGAGTGCCGAAACTTATGATTGAGTTTCTATGTCTGACTGTCCGCTTGAAAGTGTTCACATGTGTTGAACAGGAGACACATGTTTTTTTTTTATTAAACCAAGTAAAAGACAGTAGTGTTTGATTGTTGGGTTAATGGGTACAGACTTACAGTAGTGTTTGATTATTGGGTTTATGGGTACAGACTTATACTACATGTTTCCCATGAGGTGTCGGGGAAATTTTTCAAAATTAGTCAGAAAATCAGAGGATGGAGTGAATTAATGCTGTGTTAATGGAGAGGACGCTGGCGTGATGTCGTGATGTTCGCCGCTTCTCCACGCTGAAAAGTTGTTTTACTGTTGCTATTTTTTAATTTTTGGACATTTATCTGGACTTATTTTGTTCAGTGGTTTTTTAATTTTTTTATCAAGGACTTTACGGACAGCTTGGTTAGTACTTCCTAACCGGAATATTGGGCTGTCTGCCTCCTGTCAAACTCCAGCACAAACCTTGCACAAACTTTGCTTGGAGAACTACGTGGCTGCAGTTTTTGTTTTGCTTACCTGCTGCTTCTGTCAACCTCCTGTGTCGTCTGGACCGTTCTGGACTTTCTCCTGTGCTCCTCTTCGAGTCATGCTCATTCAAGTTACATCTCACTGCTTGGTTATTTCTCTCGGAGCCGTGGGTCTGCTGTTAGCGGCTAGCTCTGTGCTAGCTTCCCCCGGCTTGGCTGGTGCGATGTTGACCTACTCCGCTTCGCAGCTGCTTGGACTTAACAACTGCTCCATTCCACCTTCTGTTTCCATCATCAAACAACTGGGACTTCTGCGTAGACCTCGTTACATCCATAGAAGCTCTCGAAAGAAATCCGTTTATTCTCGCTCTGAATTGATTCCGTCCGGGAGACGTGTCGCACCTCAACTACGTCATCAGAACGCTGCGTCTGTAGTCCCTTGTAGTCCGCAGCGCACGAGGTGGCAAGGAAAACGTGGAGTGGATTTCAGTCTGCTTAAACCGGTTCAAAAAGCTCCTACACCAACTAGCATTAAAATAGAACTTTTCAATGTACAATCACTATCCAATAAATCATGTCTAATTCATGATCACATTCTGGAGAAAAACTTGGACTTCATGTGCCTCACAGAAACCTGGCATCAACCAGACGTGTTCAGTTCTCTGAATGAAGCTTGTCCCTCTGGATATAGTTATCTGCAGAGAGCCCGCAGCACTGGCCGCGGTGGTGGTCTGGCTGTAATTTACCGCAGTAATTTAAAATTGTCACATCTGTCTTCTCATAATTTTTCTTCTTTTGAATGCTTGGCCTTCAACTTCAAAGCCCCACTCCTGATGAACGTTATATTGATTTATAGACCTCCCAAACCACATGTTTCATTTAACTCAGAAATGCATGACCTCCTCACTTTTTTCTGCACCTCCCCTGTAAAAACTATTTTTCTTGGCGATCTAAATATCCACATGGACAATTCCTCTTCCCCTCTGGCTACAGATTTTAAGTCTCTTTTGGAATCTCTCAACCTCACCCAACATGTGGACGCCCCTACGCACAACAGGGGGCATACTCTGGATTTGGTGATTACAGACACTGTACTCAATAACTTGTCTGTATATGACCTGGGTGTCTCAGACCACAGGGTCATCTCCCTGGAAGTGCCTTCAACTTCGCCTGCTTCTAACCCAAAAAGACCTATCCAGTTCCGTGACTATAAAAACATTTCCCCTGATGTTTTGTCTGCTGATCTTCACGCCCTGACCGCTGTCAATCACTCATCTGCAGATGACTCTGTGGATTATTACAACCAATCTCTCCAGGAGCTTCTGGACCTACATGCTCCCTTGAAGTCAAGACTGGTGTCTTTCTCCCGTTCAGCCCCTTGGTACACTGATGAGCTGCGCAGGATGAAGGCAACTGGCCGTGCTATTGAGAGACGTGTAAAATCATCTGGTCTCTCTGTGCATAAGCAAGCGTACAAAGAACATCAGAAAGCGTACGCCTATTCGCTTAAAGAAGCACGCTCCAAATATTATTCCAACATCATCAACACCTGCCCTGGAAACTCTAAACAGCTCTTCTCCACAATAACTCATCTGCTTAATCCCATTAAACAAACTCATGAGGACTCTGTTCAAAAATGCAACCTGTTCCTCTCATCATTTAAAAACAAAGTTGACACTATCAGATCTCAGCTCCACAACCTCCCTGATCTTAGTGTACCATCTACCCGTCTGCTTTCTGGGACCCTGAGCAGCTTTGATGAAGTCGTTCAGAGTGAGGTAGAGACCATCCTCAAGAAAATGAAGCCTTCATCCTGCGCCCTGGATCCCTTCCCCTCGTCTCTCATAAAATCCAATCACTCTGCAATAAGCCCATTAATCACACAAATAATAAACAAGTCTCTACAATCTGGTCATGTTCCATTGCCTCTAAAAACTGCCATCATTAGGCCTCTTCTGAAAAAATCTAATTTGGATCCCGACATTTTTTCTAATTACCGCCCAATTTCCCACCTCCCATTTCTGTCCAAAGTGCTGGAGAAAGCAGTTGCTGCTCAGCTGCAGGACCACCTACAACAACACTCCCTGTATGAGAAATTCCAGTCTGGATTCAGAGCAGCTCACAGTACTGAGACTGCACTGCTGAGAGTAACAAATGATGTCCTCATGGCTGCTGACACTGGTTCTCCCTCCATCCTTCGACACTGTGGACCATAATATCCTCCTCCACCGTCTTCATGTGGAGGTCGGTCTCTGTGACACTGTCCTGGACTGGTTCAATCTTTCCTCTCCGATAGGCTGGAATGTGTTAGCCTTGGCAATGCCACTTCCCAGACAGTCGGTGTCTCCTGTGGTGTCCCTCAGGGGTCAGTTCTGGGGCCCCTGCTGTTTTCCCTCTACATGCTGCCTTTAGGTCAAATTATTAATCAGTTCAACATTTCTTTTCACTGCTATGCCGACGACACACAGCTTTACATCAGGACTGGAACATCATCATCATCCCTATCTCCGTCTTCACTCACTGTTCTCTCTGCCTGCCTGGAGGAAATAAAGGCATGGATGAATCAGAATTTTCTTCAATTAAACTGCTCGAAGACTGAGGCCATATTGATTGGCACCCCTCACCAGATACAAACATCAACTTTAACAACAATCTCCTTCTCTGGTCAAGACATCCCCCTCTCCACCTCTGTTACAAATCTTGGAATAAAAATGGACTCTCATCTTACATTTGAAAATCACATTAAGCATCTGTTTAAAACCTGCTTCTTCCATCTTCGAAACATCTCCAGACTTCGCCCATCTCTGACTTTTCCTGATGCTGAGAAACTCGTCCATGCCTTTGTCTCCTCCAGGCTCGACTACTGCAACTCCCTGTTTATTGGTATCCCTGGCAAAAACCTTCAGAAACTTCAATACATTCAAAACAGTGCAGCAAGGATTCTGTTGAGAGTTCGTAAATTTGAACATATTACACCCATTCTCCATAACCTCCATTGGCTTCCTGTCACCTACAGAATTCAGTACAAAACTGCTCTCATTACCCATCAATGCTTGCACGGCACTTCACCTGACTATCTAAAGGACATTCTTGCACCATATTCATCCACCCGGTCTCTACGATCACAGAACAGTAATTTCCTTCATATTCCTCGGACCAAATTGAGGACCATGGGAGACCGAGCATTCTGTGTGGCTGCCCCCCGCCTGTGGAACTCCCTCCCTGATGACCTGAGAGCTCCACAGTCACTGGTTGACTTTAAAAGCAGCATAAAGACCTTTCTTTTTAAGCAAGCCTATTCTGCCTCCACATGATTTTATCTTTGATCTTAGCTGATATCATTATTGATTTTACTTGATTTTATCACTTGTTTTATTTTATTTATTTTTTAAGCAAGCCTAATCTGCATCCACATGATTTTATCTTTGATCTTAGTCGATATTATTATTGATTTTATTTGATTTTATCACTTGTTTTATTTTGATCTTTGCTTTATTACACTTTGTAGCACTTTGAGATTTTTATTAATGAAAAGTGCATTATAAATGGAATTCATTATTATTATTATTATAATTAAGAGTTTTTATTAATGCTTTTCTGACTAAATTTTATCAATTTTTATGTTAAGAGTCAACACTTGTGAGAGAAAACATTTTAAGTTTAGTGTCAAGATACTATTTGCAATTAGGTTTGATCCGACGCAAGAGTTGTGTGAAAAAAAGAGAAAGTGGTTGAGAGACTGAGGATATGTCTCATCTGTTGTGAGTCTGAAAAAGGAAGAAGAAAAAATGTGAGTGTGTTTGGTTGCTGAATTTGTCAGCTGGAGTGTTAAAGAGACAGGCAGAGGAGAGCATGAGGAGGTGTGTGCAGCCTGAGCGGAGCTGCTCAGGCTGTGTCAGACCGAGACTCATTCGAGGAGAATGAGGTCATTAGGGTCAGAACAGTGAAGCAGAGAAAGAGAGGGAAAAAAGATCAGGTGAAAGAACGGAGGTCAGGAGACGGTCCTTGTTTGATGTTTTTTTTTCTTTTCTTGTTTTTTTATGCAGCGATGTAGCCTGGTTAAAACCACACCCTGTCCTTCACTTTGCTTCAGACAAGGGTCTGGACTTTTTCCATAGAGAAACGATTCTTGCTGGAGGCGTGGGCTCTGCTGAGGAACAAAACCATTGGATATTTTGAACAGGGAAAGCATTCTGCTCCCTCCCCTCAGAGCCACCCCCCGTGCTCTGGTGAACTTGACAACTGCTCCGCCTCCTGCTGCTGCAGCTTTTCTCTTGCTGCCGGCTGTCGCGCTGGAAATTCTGTGTTTATATGTTAATAAAACGTTTTAATAAAATACAATAAAACCATGGATCGCTGGTCCAGCTCACCAGAAGACCAGAACATCTGATGGGACTCGGTCAGCAACGTAAAACCCGAGTTTAATTCTCGTGACAGCCATTTCCTTGTTCATTTCAGCGGAGGGAGAGAAGGAGGACAGCGCGAGCGATCACTTGACTTTTGGCCCAAAAAGCAAAAGAAAACTCCAGATAAGGGATTAAGAAGGGGAAATTAATAAATTTGTGTCACATATAAAACAGTTCTGCATCGCTTTGCATCGCTTTGAATGAGAACATGCCGGTGCTCGCTGACTGAGCGCTGGCAGAGCCCTTTTATAGGGCTCTGCGCGCTGGGACAGGTGGGGGCGTGGCTTAGGGTCCAAAACTCCGTCCCTTCTGTTCTCTGATTGGTCCGGTCAAAAATCGGCCGGAGAAATCGTTGTCTATGGGAGGAATCCCAGACTGTGCAGTGAAGGGAAATGAGAATTGAGCGGAGCTGTGCAGAAAGGCGAGGGCCAGGCTAGCAGCGATGTAATGTATACAGCAGTGTTCGTGCATGTATATTACCAAGTGCCAGTGAACGCACCGCGAGATAGAGCGTGATGTAGGCGCGCAGGTTCGTGGGCCATGAAGGGTCGAGTTTTTGTTTTGTTTTACCCTTTCATGCACCCTGCCTTATCTGCAGAACAGGGAGGAAACTGCAGCTCTGAGAATATGTGTGTGAGAGAGAATGAGAGCAGAGGAGGAAAGAATAAAAAAAGGTGTTAGTTTTCATGCTTATTTTTGATTTAAAAAAAGAAGAAGAGGGGTTTTAAATTTTTTCTCCTCTCCTCCAAGTTTAAAGAATGAACCTTTTGCTTAAGAGATCACTATCACTAATCCTTGTCATTCTATCAATAGCATGTTTTGTGTTACAGCTGATGTGTGGTTCTCGTCGTCTGTCTGGTGGGGCAGCGCGCGGAGTCTGTAACCGACTTCTTTAATAAATATTCATTATTTTTAATTAAGTCTGATGTGTGTGAACTTTTTCCAAACAGCCGTGCCTATCCTAAAACGAACTTGATTTAAAAGATGATAAAACATTAACCATTTGGGTTGATCTGAAATATCATAGAACAGCATGAGTATAATGCCACAAGTGTAAAACAAAGTTAAAAGCTTGGAAACACATGTACTTCTTCAAAAGGAAAAGGAGGAAATGAAGGAACGTTTGGTGGGTCAAGAAATATATAAAAGAAGATGGTGCCTATGGATTAAAGGAAACTGTTAATGAAAACATCAGAGCCAAAGTCGTGAGTTACTGAGCAGAATTCTGCCCGATCTGACTGGAAAGATGGAGAAGATGCTGTTAGTGGGAAGATCAACAGAGGGTCGACGCAGACAAATTATAATCCTCTTCTCCAAGAGAAGTGTCAGAGATGAGGTGTGGAAGCAAACAAAGTATTAACAGATCTGCAAAGTTGAAGGTCTGAAGTTTGCAGAGGACCTGACCCAGGAAGACTGTCTGGAAGTCACGACAGGCGCTGTGGCCGAGAATTGACCAGGCAAGAAAGGAGGGTAAGTTTGTTTCACTGTCCTTTCCAATATTTTAATTGATGACAGTAAAATAAACTGTAATGGATCATAAGGGGAGTGGCGGTGCATCTGTCAGAGAGTGATCAGAAAGTCGCCCGTTCAGCTCCCCAGGGCTCAGACCGACAACATCAAAATGTGGGTGGAAAAGGTGAAACGCCCACATCTGCCTCCACTTTCATTTGTCCCATGCACTCTGGGCCCTTGAGCAAGGTCCTTAACCCCCACTGTCTGCTCTCGAAACAGGTCTCTCTTGAAAATTACTCTTCATGACTCAATGAGACTACCTGTATGAATTAAGGTTAAAAAAAGAGGAATTTATCTCTTGCACAGAATCTCCGGTGTGGAAAATGTGATGTTTTAAATCAGGGTTGTCAAACCCACTTACAAAAGGAGGCCCACATTAAAACCTTTTTCAAACTAAGGGCTGATTTCAGAATCTACATTAACTCAAGTTAGATACCAAACATCTTTTCTTGGTTGCAGGTTCCTCAACAAGAGTTTGATTTGCGTCATTTTATGTTCTCTGTTGCACTTTTGAAATCATAATCAAAAATGACTGAAAATAAATAAATAAAAGTGATAAAAGTATTTTACATTTAAAATAACACCTTGGGGGCCTGATAAGATGTCAAGGAGGGCCACATTTGGCCCCTGGGCCTTGAGTTTGACATATGGTTTAAATTATATACCTATGGACTAGACTGGACTATTGCAATGGTTTATTATCTATACTGTATGTCCAAATGCTTCTTTAAAGTCTTCAGTTGATCCAAAATGCTGCTGCCAGAGTCTTAACAGGAGTTAGTGGGAGAGATCATATCCAGTTTTAGCTTCTCTCCATTGTCTCCCTGTCAAATTCAGAGCTAATTTCTAAATCTTACTTCTAATCTACAAAGCTCTCAACAACCTAGCTCCATCTTATATTCAAGATCTTATTAGTCCATATTTTCCTAACGGAGCACTTCGCTCTCAAACAGCAGGCTTACTCGCGGTTATAGAGTTTCCTAAAGCAGAATGGGAGGAAGATCTTTCAGTTTTCAGGCTCCTCTCTTGTGGAAACAACTTCCAGTTTCTGTCCAAAAGACTGACACATTGTCCAGTTTTAAGACTTTCCTTTTTGACAAATCCCATAGTTAGGGTTGGCTTGTTATGCTGCTATAGGTTTAGACTACTGGAGGACAAATTGATCTCATTTCCTTAATTTAATTTTTAAAATTGAATAGATTTGTTTGATACTGTTTCTATCTTAACATGTGATTCTCGACCTGCCATTGTGTATCTGTGGGGTCGAGATGGTGTAGGCAGGGCAGCTGGCTCAGGGTTTGATCCCCGGTTACTGCATACCTCGTTGTGTCTAGGGATGCACCGATCCACATTTCTCACTTCCGATCCGATACCGATACTTATTAACTCAGTATCGACCGATACCGATACTTTCCCGATCCGATACTGTTCAGGTATTTGACTCTGTATAATGAAACTTTTGCACCCAAACTATTCATTTTAACATTGTGTGAGATAAACCCAATGAAGACACTCTTAAGCCTTACAATAGGGAACCCCCTTATTGTAAGGCTTAAGAGTGTCTTCATTGGGTTTATCTCACACAATGTTAAAAAGGGCAGTCACAGATTGTGATTGAACACAAGTGCTCTTTGAAGCTGGATCGGAAAAGTATCGGCAGGTTTGATTCGATACCCGATACTTAAATAATGCTTGTATCGGATACCGATACTGGATCGGATCGGCCCCATCCCTAGTTGTGTCCCTGGGCAAGACACTTAACCCCGAGTTGCTCCCGGTAGGACTGGTTGGCGCCTTGCATGGCAGTCTGCCGCTACCGGTGTATGAATGTGTGTATGAATGGGTGGATGGCTGGTACCGTGAAGTGCTTTGGGGCCCCTCATAGGGGGCTGGAAAGCGCTACATACCGCAAGTAAGCTCCATTTACCATTTACCATTCCTGTTCCTCTCAAACCCAGTGTATCGAAGCAGATGGCCACTTGTCCTTCTGCTAAAGGTTTCTTTCTCATCAGGGAGTTTTTCCTTTCCACCGTCGCCTTCATGCTTGCTCAAGATGAGAGTTATGAGACGGAGTTAAACTCAAAGCACTCACATAAATAGTGTTAAATTATTATTTTATATATGAATGTTTCTGTTCAGTGCTCTCAGATGACTTCTGTTGTGACTTATATAAATAAACTGAATTGAATTGGTAAAGTTGAGCTTAAAACAAGATGGAAGACAGCTCAGAAGCTCTCAACAGTGCAAATGTAAAAAGTAATTATTTGGTAAGACTTCCACAACATCTGCTTTGTCCTTTTCCTCCTTGAGGAGTTTAAAAAAAAAAAAGACGTCGCTCCTGCGTGATTTCCGTGGTTCCCGCCGCGGCCGCTGGGTGGTGCTGTTGCTCCTCTGAACTCCCGCGGCTTCCTAGAGAAGGTGGAGGTGCCTCCGCACCTCCTTCATTGTCTGAGCGGACCAACGGGAGCAGCTCCTCGGCTCGGCTCCGTGGAATAATCCCACCATCTCCACGCAGCTCTCTCAGTCGTCCGCCATGGCGACCGCAGGACGCCTCGTGTGCGCGTGAGACTCCCGCACGCCTTCATTTATTCCCCGCACTGGACGTGGATGTAAAAGGAAAGACTCTCCACTCACTTTTGCCGTGGATTAAACCCGCGTTTTCACGGGAGCGGAGAGGGGGTAAGCGAGTCCTCCCCACGCAGTCAGTGGGCTCTTAACTTGTTTGAGGGGATTAACGCTAAATCCTGGGAGTGTTTACCCTGCGTGTTTGTGCGTGACCCTGTGGATTTCTTTGGGAAACCCTCGCTGCGTGACACCCTTCACATGCACTCTCTCAGCGTGGGGTTGCATTAAATATTCTGCAGCAGCAGCTGGGATCAGATTTTTTATTTTTTTTTATGAATCTCTGTGGTATTTAAAAATGATCAGAGGCTCCACAGGAAGTGTCTGTATGTGTAGTATCCAGATGTGCACATGAGTCCAAGCGCTTTGTGAACGTCACATCCAGTGGTTACTGCTCTGCTAACCCACATTGCATTCAAGACATGTGAGGTTAAAGAGGATTCATCCTTCTCCTTGCACTCATTTCTTTCAGGTATCACATCCTGCATGCTCTTCCCTTCAGTTCACAACCACATGCCACTATTAATCCAGAGAACTTCACCAGCCACACCCTGTGATAGGTATCTGAACACAGAGGAATCTGAGCCTCAGGTGCCCCAGGCCCAGCTGTCACTAAAGGTTTCCAGCTGTGCAGAGTGCTACTTCACCAGGGGGGAGGCCCCTGCCTGCACACAGAGGAGCCACTGTTATAGAAGCTGCCAGCAGTTGCAGAGTTCCCCATCGCACATATGTGGGGAATTTCTAGTTCAAAAGAGCGGGGTGAGTTTCGTGCAAACGAACGCCGGGGTCACCATCTGGCTCTGGGTGTGCACGGCTGAGGCCTGCTCTGTTGGTTTGTTTGGACCCGCGCTGGCCCTTCACAGCACCACACACATGACTGCTTGATTCATGATGCTTGGTGCAGGAGGAGGAGGAGGGGGGTGCATGTGCTGGCTGAAATAATCACTGTCTACTCTTTACACTGGCCTCTGTTTCACTCCTGCTTTGTTTGAACAGTGTCCGGTTACATGCCATGCATGTGCAGGTCATACAAGACAGGAATTTACAGACTCAACAGGAGGACAATGATGGGCTAAGGATCATAAAAAGCCACTAATATTTGCACATGTTGGTCTGTGATAATAAAACAGGTGCTAAAATAATGCGTTGCTTTGTAAATTAACTGGTTTAACAATAAATAAGTAAAGTGGCCCATGCTCCTTTACTTGCAACAAAAGTGCCCATTTTTAATTGTAATGGTTCAGAAGGAGCACGTTTAACAGTCACTTTACTTTCTCACCACTACAGTTGGCGTTGTTTGACTGGAAACCTTTCCCGTCTGTTTTAAGCATCAGGCAGACCAAAGTTGGGCATCACCCTTGACCAGTTCAGTTCCGCACGCTCCATGATTACATTATCCGCTGGTCTGAAATGCCTGATTCAGCACTCGGCTCAAACTTGGCAGCAGTCAGTCACTCTGCGGCGGCGGCGGCTGAACGGCGGCCCCGCTGCTTTGAACCATTTGGTGAGGTCTCAGGATGACATCAGGGTGCTGGAATGTTTGATGGATGGATAACCGTGGGCCTTGAGGGGGTCCGGCTCTGCGTAAATGGTTATGTGCTGATAATGGCCGACTCATATGTCTCCCCCTGGAGAAATGAGTGGTCAGACTTTGTCAAAACACAGTCACATGTTTAGGACAGTCTGAATTAATCAGTGATGCTTTAAAAACAACATTGAAGGCAGTGTCTCCTGATTGGCTGCAGCTTAAAACACTGATTTCATGAGATTTTTTATTTATTTACGCCTACTTTAGAGTATGCTGGTGAAGATTCTCAGTCATCCAGGACATGATAAAATCAGAACAAGCGTTCAATACAAAAACAACTGGACTTTATTTGTAACAGAAGACGTTTCACCCTTCATCCAAAGGGGTTTCTCAATTCAAAGAGCAGGCTGTGTGAGAGTGAGGTTATAAACAGGCTGAGATGACACACACACATACCTATGTAAATTGAAAGCTGAGATAACACGCACACATACCTGAGATAACAACACACATCCTATGTAAATTGACGAATCACACATCACACCTTAACAGTAGGGGGTTCTTAAAGATGGGGTGACATCATGTTTGAACTTTTCATAAAATGGCTCAACATATATATCTTGTATCATTCAACTATGTTCGTTTTTGCAAACAAAATGATAAATTAATGAAAATTCCTTTCAAAGTGATTTTAAAATTAAAAACCGCGTTTCTCTCTGAAAAATCCGACTACACGCGAATGCAACATTTGTGACGTAGGGAGCAGGGCCTTCAGTCTGCATCTGCCATTAACGCATATTCATTCTCATCCAGATCGCCTTTTTTTGTATAACTTGAAAAATGCCGGTTATGTTGCATTTGGGTGTTCTAATGTCATCAGTGAACAAGTGAGCCTTTTCACTTTCCCAAAAGATGTAAGACCTTCGTCAAAAATGGAATAAATAAAGCTGCCTCCCCTCGGACTGAGCTCCCTGCTTCCAGTCAAATACATACGGGTGCAGACATAAATTAGAACCTGCTGTTTCTGCTCATCTAACTTCCTGCTTCCAAAACTAAAGACAAATAGCTCAAATCTTAACTTAGATTGATAATTTTGTTGTTTTATTTCTTGTTCGCCATGAATATTTATATGGGGCGTTCTAAAGACTTCTCCTCGCAACGTCACATATGTTGCATTCGCGTGTAGTCGGATTTTTCAGAGAGAAACGCGGTTTTTAATAATTTTAAAATCACTTTGAAATGAATTTTCATTAATTTATCATTTTGTTAGCATAAACGAACATAGTTGAATGATAAAAGATATATATGTTGAGTCATTTTATGAAAAGTTCAAACATGATGTCACCCCTTTAAAGTCCATGACCCACCATGTTTTCAAATTGTATCGCCATTAATATTTAGTAGTGAATTAAATAATAAAACAGGAGCGTTTATTGATATAGTAGAGAAATACGCTAAATGTGTTATTTCATGATTTTAACAGCAGCTCCGGCAAAATCTGCCCCTCTCCATATATGGGCATTGACGTCACTGAAGTATCCGCCTTGAATGCAGGCGGAGTTCTAACAAGCATGCATGAACGTAGCTTCCTTATTTCTGACCAGAGTAGTTACAAATACAACTAATAAAAACGTTGTGTTGCCTAGTTCTGTAGCAATACCTCGAAGGATGGCGTTAGTGTTCATCATTTACCCCAAATCAAAAGGATTCATAATGGATTTATAAAGTGGACCGACCAGAAGAAGGCTCGCACCTCGACAGTTGGGAGGTTTTGCGGGTAAGACTTTTGCTCAATTTTATTTTTGACATCAGAACAGAATGAATAATAGAGCAGGCTTTTAAATGTACCATAGTTTGGTAATATTCACGCCACTTTTTCATGAAAATCTTTAAGGGGATTTAAACTGGTAGAGCGTACGTGTGTTTGCTGTTTGTAACCGCACGGGTGACGGTGTGTCCGCGCATGAGGTCCCCTCTGTGTGTCTGTGGCTGCCCGCACACTGGTGATGTGAGGTCCGTTCTGTGTGTCAGTGGCTACCCGCGCGCTGGTGAAGTGAGGTCCGTTCTGTGTGTCAGTGGCTGCCCGCGTGCGGGTGACGTGAGGTCCCCTCTGTGTGTCAGTGGCTGCCCGTGCGCGGGTGACGTGAGGTCCCCTCTGTGTGTCAGTGGCTGCCCGCGCGGGTGACGTGAGGTCCCCTCTGTGTGTCAGTGGCTGCCCGCGCGCGGGTGACGTGAGGTCCCCTCTGTGTGTCAGTGGCTGCCCGCGCGCGGGTGACGTGAGGTCCCCTCTGTGTGTCAGTGGCTGCCTGCGCGCGGGTGACGTGAGGTCCCCTCTGTGTGTCAGTGGCTGCCCGCGCGGGTGACGTGAGGTCCCCTCTGTGTGTCAGTGGCTGCCCGCGCGCGGGTGACGTGAGGTCCCCTCTGTGTGTCAGTGGCTGCCCGCGCGCGGGTGACGTGAGGTCCCCTCTGTGTGTCAGTGGCTGCCCGCGCGCGGGTGACGTGAGGTCCCCTCTGTGTGTCAGTGGCTGCCTGTGCGCAACTGACGTGAGGTCCCCTCTGTGTGTCAGTGGCTGCCCGTGCGGGTGACGTGAGGTCCCCTCTGTGTGTCAGTGGCTGCCCGCGCGCGGGTGACGTGGTCCGCTCTGTGTGTCAGTGGCTGCCCGCGCGCGGGTGACGGTGTGTCCGCGGCGGGCGGGTTAGCGGCTTATTAAAATTTATAAGAAATAAAAAAAACAAGGAGCGCTGGTCCTGAACCCACAGCCCACCAGGAAATATTTAGAACCTCGTGCAACCACGTAGGACACAAGTTTAACTGCAGTTTTAACTCTCACTCTCATAAAGNTTGCATATAGTAGTATAGAAGTATGAAAATTTACACCAACACTAAAACGTTAAACATTTAATGAACATAAGCATAGAATGAAATAATAAAAGTGTAATACTGTCCTGAGTTTTTGCATAGTAGTATAAAAAAGTATAAAAAGTATATCTATAAAGTAAACTGAAGGTTCTAGCATCGACATTTGCAAAGAGTGGCAAAGCAGCATATGAGTTAATGTACACAGTATATGTATGAGGTAGTAGTTGATGTATCTATCCCATTATGCATTTTCATGTCTAAAACACCCAATAAATCAAACAAAATACCTATAGACCCCTTTCACGGCTCGTCATCAACCCTGGAAAAATACCGGAAGTAGCCATCTTGGCGACATAGCTGTGTTAGCCTCAAAGCTATTGTAGTGGTGCGTCGCGTCTGGTCACACAAAATCAAAAAATGGTGAATTATTGTCGTGTCCATGGCTGCCACAATCGGTCAGATTGAGAGAAAAAGCCTTCTGTTTTACAGATTACCACTCGTGATCACAAATCAAGGTGAAGTAACTCAGCAGTTATCAGAGGAACGTCGACGTCTGTGGCTGCCAGCCTAAACCAGAACTTGGATTGAAAAACACTGAGCAACATCCGAATTTGCTCTGCACACTTTGTGTCAGGTCAATATATCAAAAAATGGTGAATTATTGTCGTGTCCATGGCTGCCACAATCGGTCAGATTGAGAGAAAAAGCCTTCTGTTTTACAGATTACCACTCGTGATCACAAATCAAGGTGAAGTAACTCAGCAGTTATCAGAGGAACGTCGACGTCTGTGGCTGCCAGCCTAAACCAGAACTTGGATTGAAAAACACTGAGCAACATCCGAATTTGCTCTGCACACTTTGTGTCAGGTAATATATTTCTTACAGTAGATTATAGTGAATTAGGGCATTACACGAATCATAAGTTTATTGAGCACGAGGACAGAGCTTTGAAACACCACCTCCCTTTCTCTGTTCAAGACAGCCCTGAAAACACATCTCTTTAGACTTATCATTAACTTTACTAAATGTATTTTATATTATATAATCCTTATGTATTTTATATTTCAATTTGTCACTGATAATGTTTGAACTGAATTGGTTTGTTAAGTGTCCTTGGGTGTCCTGAAAGGCGCTTTTAAATAAAATGATTATTATTATTATTACAATCCTTTAACTGTGCTGCATAAAATGTACATGGAACGTTAATTTTTTTGTTGAGTTATTTGTTTTTTACAAATAGCATAAACAACTCAACAACTGAAAGCTTAACAAAGCTTTCAGTTGTTGAGTTTATGCTGATTATTCAAAATTCATAAGAGCACATGACACTCATGACAAGAGCACTGTCATGAGTGTCATGTCACTGTCATGACATGTCATGACACTCATGACAAGAGCACTGTCATGATAAACTACACACCTAGCTCTCAAGTTGAAAAGCAAAAAATACGTACAAACACTAAATATGTAAGAAGCACATACAATAACCTAAATTAACTGTTCTTGTGTTGTTTGACAACTGACAATCCGGTGCTATGTTGTAAATCCTGTTTTGAAATTCATATGCATATGAACACACCAATTATTTACAACTTCATTTAAGTAATTTTTATTTTATTATGTTTTTTCTTTTCTTAGGCAGACGTGCTCCATTGTACAGCAAGGATGATGCAGACTGGGTGCCTTCACTGAAGACGTGTGCTGCAGAGAAGTCTGTAGCAGTTGGTGCTGATGGTGGATGACATCTGGCAGCTGAACGCTTCAACCGACGACAAAAAAGAACTAAAAAAAACATGGCAAATAGCACATGTTAGAATCCATGTTGAACGTGTCATAGGCTGTGTTAGACAAAAATACACAATCTTGAATGGCCCTCTTCTACCTATTGATTTTCAAACATGTAGATATCCAGAAAAAGTTGCATTAATCGATATGATTGGCTTTGTGTGCTGTGCCTTGGTTAATCACCTTTGGTGGGTTATGAGTAGCTGCATGAATTGTAAAAAGAACAAGTGGATAGAAGAGTGATAGCTGATGTGAACCTTTTTTATTTTTATTTTACATTGTTCCACCTTTACTTTGAAGTTGTTTTTGCAAATATGGGGCAGACATGATTTTTCATTCACTGCACTCTTTATTTGAGCATGATGCTGGTGAAGATTCTCAGTCGTCCAGGACATGATAAAATCAAAAAAGGCGTTCAATACAGGATCAACTGGACTTTATTAGTAACAAATAAAGTCCAGTTGATCCTGTATTGAACGCCTTTTTTGATTTGAGCATGAATTACTATATCATTACTGTTTATGTATTGATTTGATGAATGTAATTTTGATTATGCTTTTTCTGTAATGGATATCACACAGACGTGAGCAAACAAGACAACTTACATATTACAACATATGTTTCACATAGTGGTGCTGATACTGTATAGCTCACGTCGATTTAGAAAACCTCTCTTTTAAACAGAATAAATGACATTATGTATCATTAACCATTTTGTTTGTGCACTTTTTGTATTGACTAGAAAATATTCTGCCAAACTCAAAGTAGTTATAAGGTAAAAAAGGTCTATATAAAGACAACCATTCGTACTATTATCTTAAAAGATAATGTCTGCAGAATGCACCTCAAAGTTCTTACTGTAATTAGATTCATAGAGTAGCTGTTATTTATATAATTTGTGTTGAAACACTGTACAAGAGTTGAAAATTTTGAATAACACTTGTCAGCCATCATTGTACTTCACATGTTTATTTAAAAAATATGTTTTGAGGTAGTTCTGCACAGAGCTTCTATAAGATGAACTGAAACACACATTTAGTCTGGATTAATAAGGAAAATCAAGGCATTGCTCTCTGGAACCGCTCAGATCTGGTTGATCCAGGGATCAAATGTAGCTTAAAAAACAGGGATCTAAGATCATTTTGACAAAATTTGCTTCAATCCTCAGACTGATGTGATGAGTCACATACATTTACAATAAGAATACATAGCTAGTGTGTGTTTAAAAACACACCCAAAATATATTTATATGTACACACACAAATTAAAAATTAAATATAAATCACCAAACACCAAATAATTCACAATGTCTGCGTAGGTCACAGCTGGTAAGGTCTTCTCATCTTCTGACATGTTGGACAGCCGGTATGGGTCTTAGCTGCCAATTATCTGTATTTTATCCAAATAACGTTCCTTTGCTGCAGGCTGAAGCTGGTCCACATACTCTCCTGCAGCTTCTGTCTTCTTTACAGAGGTTTGTTTTACAGACAACAAGGTCAAATCAGAAATAAAACCGGAGCTCCGACTTCAACTACTGTGTGTTTACAGCGCGAGTGTCTCCAACATGGCGGTGCTTCCGGTATTGCGCAATCCGTGAAAGGGGTCTATTACGAGAAACAAGAGAAGACCTACATGTTTATTACAATACAGTTCTGCTAAATATATTCCACTGTTAATAATAGCCTTGAAATGTAATAAGATCAACAATTTGTCAACCAAATAGTTTTACTGTTTCCACATTTATGTAAAACAGCAGATGTGCATTTTTTTTTATTTCAGAGTCGTGACAGTGGTACTTTTCTCCATCTCCAGAGGGCACACGTCAGCCACTCCACAGAAAACTGATCCACAACTGGCTCAAGTGCCTTTAAAAAAATAACTTGTCCCTTTTATTGCAACACATGTAAAAAACTGGCATTAACAGTTCAAACGCAGCAAATAACATCATCTAATACACAGAAATAAGTTACTCATGACGAGGTTCAATGTCCTCAATTGGACAACCTTCTGAAGAAATTCATGGAAGAACAATTCATCTGCTTCTTGCAGTCTGAAGAAGACAGGTCTCTCCTGGCAGAAGGTACTTTGTGTCTGCATAGGAACAGTGTCCACATTGGTTTTACAAATAGTTGAGTGAAGTGCCCAAATATGCAGTGGGATGTTCACAGTGGAAAGGATCTGGGCAAGAAAATCCCCAAAGTACAGAGAACTAAATGATACAAGACGTGAAACTTCCAGATCCAGACAGACAAACCAGTAAAGCTGTCATTTCTAACCTGAACCAAACAGCGATCCAATTATATGATAACATGGCTTGCCATACTGCGCCAGCTGCATACAGCCATTTGACCGCACGCTGGCCGGCTGGTTGAAAGAGGTAAAAAGTTCAGTTAAGCTTCAGATGGACTACTGCCAGTGATCCATCAGCCCAAATGGATGTTCATTCAGCCGCTGCACTCAGCGGACGCGCGTGGCCGATGACCCAAACAGGTGAAATAACAAAATATCCAACATGTCTGAGCAGAAGCAAGGGAAGCATTTAATGCGCTTTGATGGCTCCTCAGCTCCGATCTTCTGCCCCCTTTACTCAGCCGCGTGCATCCGCAAGCCGTTCATAACAGTCAGTAGTATAAGCAGTCAAAACTTTATTTAAAATGCCCTGATGCATGCTCAATAATCCAGGTAGAAAAATCTAAAAAAGCAAAGTCTGGTCCTCTGGACATTCAAAAAATAAAACAAAACAAAAAATTTGTAGAAACGTTTCGTCTTTCGTCCGAAAGACTTCCTCAGTCTGAGATGCTGTATTCAGCTCAGTCTTATAAATAGCACCCTCTCACAGTGGATCAACCAGTTTGCTGCTGACAGCCAAAACCAGCTGCTCACATGATCAAGGAGGACCATCAGCCTAACGATGGATCGTTAGCACCCTGATGGTTGTTTGCTATTCACAGAGGGCTGAGTGATACTAGCAATAACAGCATTGTAAGAGGGGGACAGTTGAACCCGGAGGCCTCCACCTCTGTTTAATGATGGACGGTTTCTTTTCACAAAGATGGCCTCCTTTACTCCTCTCTCAAACCATCGTTCCTCTCTATCAAGGATGTGAACATCTTCATCCCTGAAAGAGTGACCGCTGGCCTGGAGATGAGTGTAGACCGCAGAGTCCTGACCTGATGATGTTGATCTTCTGTGCTGGGCCATCCTTTTGGCCAGTGGCTGTTTAGTTTCCCCGATATAAGACTGATCACAGCCCTCCTGACACTGAACAGCATACACAATATTACTCTGTTTGTGCCGGGGGACTGGATCTTTGGGATGAACCAGTCTTTGCCGTAATGTATTTTGGGGTTTAAAAGCCACTGGGACGTTGTGTTTAGAAAATAAACGTCTCAATGTCTCTGAAACTCCCGCAACATACGGAATGACCACTGGTCTGGGTCTGGGTTCCTTCTTTTCACCTGATGGCTGGCTGGAGTCCTGTTTGGGTTTCTTCTCTGCTTTCAGGAAGGCCCAGTTAGGATATCCACATTTCTCTAGAGCCTGTTTTGTGTGTGATTTCTCCTTTCTGTTTTTTTTTTTTGAATGTCCAGAGGACCAGACTTAGCTTTTTTAGATTTTCTACCTGGATTATTGATCATGCATCAGGGTATTTTGAACCACTTTGGCCAGGATTGCTGCTGAATGAACGGGTGAGACAGACCAATTTTACTAGTATTGAGGCCTTGAAGGCCAAAGAACAGCCCATTAAACAAAAACTAACAACGTTCCTAGATCAGACCACACTTCAGCAAGTGATGAACTAAGTGGCAAAAAATGATCCTTAACACGAGCCTCAGGAAAACTTCCACTCAGTTTAACTTGTTTATCTAACATCAACTCCGTATTAATTTGTGAGGCTCCAGAGTGGTTCATATATTGCATCAATAAATATATTACCCTCAGTGTGTCTTACTGTACAATAAAACTGTTGACTCTGTCTTCGGCTTACATATAATAAATTATTTCAGCAAAAAAACATGTTAAACGACAAACAGAAATGTCACTTATATGATCTTGTTTTGTGTGTTTAGATGTGATACCGAAAATTGATTAACTACAAGACAAAATTAAAGTGATAACGACGTTCATCCTGTATTGATAAGTAAAGTCTTTTATCATCTTAAACTTATTGCCTACTTGATTAAGTTAAATTTTTGTGTTTAATGACTCATGTAAATTAATAAACTGAGACGCTGATGCTTTCAGGTGGAGAAAACTTGGAGATTTCTGGTTTTCACATATAATAACATAAATATGAATCAGCAGCATAAAAACACAGTTTTATAAAAAGAATATTAATATAATAATATTTCCAAATTTGTACCCTGATAATGAATTATACTAATTTCTTGAAGATGCACATTAACTGTAGAAATTCACAATAAAATACAACAATTTAGAAGTGCTTCCTTTTAGTTTCCACAAAACAAATCAAACCCCAACAATGTGACAGAGTGCCCACAACATGAGTAATGCAACTGTATATACATACAAATTTCAAATGCAATTAACAAAAGTCACGTTCTGTCAACACTTGAGCCATGAGACAGTCACATCAATAAAAGTCTTTAAACACGACATATCAGCGCCAACGGATGCTATAAAAAGCAAACAGAGCTAAAATTAGATTGAGTCATATGTTCCTCTGCTGTCCTGCTTGGAGTGATAAAAGCTCAGTTTGGCTCTGCGTGGTTTAATTTGATTATTCACAGCTCAGCCACCCAGGAAAAGATATTAAACTGTAACTTCCAGGAAGCTATTGTTTGCAAGCACATCTGAATAAACAAAAAACCCATTTATCAGGTTTAATACTTTGTCAGTAACTGCTTAAACTCCACTTACAAGTATATGCCATTTATTATTGCTGCATTTGTTCTTAATTTTCAAGTTTATTAAAAGTAGTAGCGGAACGGTGGCTCAGTTGATAGAGCTTTTAGCGCTCAGTGGGAAGGTTGCTAGACCAAATCCCATCTGGTGGCCTAGCTGAGTTGAGTTTGCTCGTTCTCTCCGGGCATACATGGGTTTTCTCCAGATGCTCCAGTTTCCTCCCACAGACCAAAAACATGCATGTTAGGCTGATTAGTAACTAAACATGCCCTAGTTGTGAGTGAGAGAGTGAATGGTTGTTTGTCTCGTTTGTCTCTATGTGTCCCTGTGATGGACTGGAGACCTGTCCAGGATGTCCCCTGCCTCTCGCACAGTGATGGCTGGACGTGGGCACCAGTGACCCCCATGACCCGAAATGTAAGAAGTGATGATGATGAAAGATGATGGATTAAAATTACTGATAGTTTGACAAGGTATCACAAAACAAACAAATAAGACTAATTAAAGCTAAACAGTAAAATGTAACACTTCAACTCTCAAACTGAATTAAAAGACAACGGCTACAACTGTGTTAAAAATATGAACATACAGATAAGCTGACAGAGCTGGGGCCTTTCTGTTATGCAGAGAAGTTGGTTTCATAATTTAGAAGCTTAAACATCCAGAAAACTAACCGCAAACAATCAGTGGATCTAAGGATTCTGATCAAGGTCAGATTAAGAGACACAAATGTTTGTCCATTAAGCGATTTAAAAATCCACATTAACACTTCCTACAATAAAAAGGGAACCAGGGGCGTGAAGCACGCATGAGAAACAAGTTTGTGCTTTGGAGTTCACATTAAATGACAAGCTGCAGTTGTGTTGAAGAGGACTTGTTGATTCTGATGTGCTACTATTTACAGTAATGGAGTTGAAATACAGTTTGAAAACATTTCACCTTACTCAAAAGAAAAATAACTTTTTATTTAAAAATCAAGTCTCATATGTTTTTCATTTCATTTTAACTTTTAAACAGGGTTAAGGCAACCCAGGTCTATAAAATGATCATTGAGATAAGACGAGTCCCAAATATATTGACTTCTATTATATTCTGATTAAAGCAAAGGAAAGTTAAAACAGTCCAATATTTAATATCTGAATGACAAAAATAAATAAAATAATACTTTGCACTTAAATAGGTAATTTGTGCAAAAATGTGAAAATGCTTTTAAGACATAGCCTGGTGTACGCATGTAAATGAAGAATTGTTATGGGCCGAGGATACAACCCTGAGGAACCCCTACAGAGAGAGGCACTGAAAACTAAGCACAGTATCTGAAAACGGAACCCCTCCGTGCCATGAATGCAACCCGTGCTCCTAATGGGAGAGTGAAATGTGGTCTGCTGTGAGGTGCAAAAGACAAAAACAAAAAGTTCTCCAGAAACTATGGAAGCCCATTTCCGCCACTCTATTAAAAAAATAGCAAAAATTATCTCAAAATAATGAGATACTATCTCAAAATAATGAGATACTATCTCATTATAATGAGATAGTATGTCAAAATAATGAGATACTATCTCATTATAATGAGATAGTATGTCAAAATAATTAGATACTATCTCATTATAATGAGATAGTATGTCAAAATAATGAGATACTATCTCAATATAATGAGATACTATCTCATTATAATGAGATAGTATCTCGAATTAATGAGATACTATCTCATTAATTTGAGATACTATCTCATTATAATGAGATACTATCGCATTATTTTGAGATAATTTACGCTATTTTTTTTTTTTTTAAATAGAGTGGCGGACATGGGCTTCCAGAAGAACCTGATGCTTATACACACGAAAAATAAAATAAAACTTGTGCCATTTCAGTGCTTTGAAAACCTTTAAAACTAGACTGAAACTTTTTTTTTTTTTAAACAAACAACCCAGTTGCACAAAACACAACTTTTCAAATATTTTACCAAAGAAAAACAAGTCAGAATTTCCAAATAAGGTCTGCATGTTTAAAATCAGACAGCACAAGGACAAATCCTCACATTTGTATTACTGATGAATGCTTCACATACAAATATTGCCACATGTTATGACCAAGGTCTGCAGGTTTATTAATATTTGACATACAGCAGCACATTTTAAAGCTGTGGTGAGTCAAGCATCAGAGGATTAAAGACAAACATTCATATCTTCTGTCCGCTCTCAATAATTAGGTTTAGTTATCGTGCAGTAATCAGAAGTGCTTATTAAGAGATGACTGAAGCTGAATGAGTAATCGCCACTTTACAATGATTACCCTGATTCATTTCACCGTAACGACAGGCATGGAAACGTTATTATTAACTGCCCCACTCATAATTAAATAGTTGAGTGTTTGAGAGGTGTTTGTCCTATTTTAAAAGCAGGAACATTTAAAGTCCAGTTGTACTTTATAAATGATGGCAAATTAAAACAGTTTGGGAGGAATTGTTGTTGTGGAGTGCACAAAAACCTACAGTGGTGCATTTTCTTTACAGAACCACTGGGGTGCAGCGCTCACTCAGAGCAAGAACAGTGCTCTTTCTCCTTACCTTTAGTTTTTCTAATCCTAAAGAATTTTTTTTTTTGCACTAAGCAATGCACATGACGTCAGAGAGCGAAGATAACCGAAGGGTCTGAATCACCCACTAAAGATTCAACTCATGGTCCTGAGAAGCCTGCGGACTGAAGACACCCTGGACTGTTAATGATCAGGATGGAAAAACACAGAGAGAAAATTAAAAGTTAACTTCAACAGAGTTTTCAGTTTGATGCAGCTTCGCAAGAGAAAAAACGAGTCATTTAGAAGTTGGCTTTATCTGGCAGCCGTTCGTACAATCAGATAAATGTCAAATGTGTCATCTGATAGGAAAATACAGTTATATTTACGAGCCACTGCAGAGAACTTACATGTTCCAACTGCTCAGATTAATTTCTCAAAATTACCCCAAAGACAAAAGCCATATTTATTTGTTAAACGACGTAAACTCTGTAGAAACTGTGCTGGACAAGCTTTACATTTTCTTCCATCCTTCATTCTCTTGAGGATATTGTTATTGGATAAAAGTGCTGCATACAGATTTCTCTCAAGGCCTTTGCTTTGTTTCATAATTCAGGACTCGTGGTTGCAAAGTGTTCTTTTTTTCATAGTCTCTATTTTTAGCTGTTAGTATTTTTATCTCATTGAGGAAAAGGAGGAGTCTTCCTCCTCTGGGTTGCAACTTTTCATTGATGATTTAATAAATGATCTCCATCATGCTTAAAGTAAACACAAAGGAATGTTAAAGGATTTAAAAGAGCTCAAACAGGTAGTTTTTCATAATTCATGAACTATTTGATCAAATCAGCCCAACCAGCATCTGGTTTTGTGGGACCTCAGAGTGAATGTGTTTTTTTAAACGTGGAAACCGGTACATAATTTTTTTTTTACAAGTACTGTAGAAGTAAAATAATAATGTAATCACAATTAGACCACACGTCTGAGATGTGTTTGAGGTGTCACAAAACAT
>JBBPBX010005756.1:57467-70862 GCA_038048925.1 Garcialebias charrua | reverse complement strand
AAGTAAAGTTCGGTCCATGCAGGCAGATGGATCATCATGGAGAAGGCCGCCATGACAGGCAAGAGCCTGATCCAGAGGTGGTTATATATTGCACTAATAAAATTTACAGACAGCTGTTTACATGTTACAATTTGATATTGTTTAATTAAAAATAAATTGAGATGTTATGAAAATTATAAACAACTACAGATGGATTAATCTACAGGGCAAGTAAGAATGTTTTGACAGTCGCTGGAGTAAGAATGGGGTTTATTTAGGAAAAATTTTGCTAAAATATAATATCTCAACAAAAAAAAACATACAGAGGCAGCTGAAAATGAAACGTTTTCTGTTTCTTTACTAAATCAGAGATGGAGGTGTTCATACTCTGCTCTGATTAAAGAATCATCCATCAGTTCTTTAGCTTTGAGGATGCTAAATGTTTGTTAACAATGATGTTAACCAGGGTTCCTGCATGAGCTTGTGTCTTTTTTGCTAAGATCATTGGCAAATACAGTGTATTCAATATTTTTATAATGAACTATAAATGACAAAACTTCAGATTATTTCTCAATTTCTGCCACAAAACATTGTTTTTAAAGTGCTGAATTATTTACCAGTGAAGTGCTTCAATGAAAACAACCTCAACGATTTATGTGAAAAATTAGTTGAGGAATGTTTCGTCTGGTGTTTCTTTTTCTTTAGCGGTTTAAAACTTTACAAGTCTGTGTTGTCACAGTTCACATCTCAACAAAATGTTGCTGAAATGTGCTCTTATTTTCAAATTTGCACAAAAAAATTAAATGTAGTTTTGTTGTTACTATTAGTAGGATCTTCTTAGTTTTGATGGATAAAATGTCCTTTATTTTAAATAAAATGTCAAATTTTATTTATTTTAAATAAGCAGTATTCCTATCTGGCATGGTGGTACAGTTGGTAGAGCTGCTGCCTCTCAGCTAAAATATCGACTGTCCAAATTCTGTCCGGGGGCCTTTCTGGGTGTGGAGTTTGCATGTTCTTTCCGTGCTGTGTGGATTTTCTCCAAGTACTCCAGTTGCCTCCCACAGACCAAAAACATGTATGTTAGACTGATTGGTGACTCTAAATTGTCTCTAGGTGTGAGTGAGAGAGTCAATGGTTGTTTGTCTCATTTGTCTCCATGTGTCCCTGTGATGGACTGAAGACCGGTCCAGGGTGTCCCCCACCTCTCGCACAGTGACTGCTGGACATGGGCACCAGTGACCCAGAAAGGAAGAAGCAGGTAAAGATAATGTATGTATGTATGTACTGTATGTATGTACTGTATGTATGTATGTATGTATGTATGTATGTATGTATGTATGTATGTATGTATGTATGTATGTATGTATGTATGTATGTATGTATGTATGTATGTATGTATGTATGTATGTATGTATGTATGTATGTATGTATGTATGTATGTATGTATGTATGTATGTATGTATGTATGTATGTATGTATGTATGTATGTATGTATGTACTGTATGTATGTATGTACTGTATGTACAGGGAACCCCCGTGTTACGAACGAGATCGGGACCTGAGAACGGTTCGCAGCTCGATCCGTTCGTAGGTAGGGGGTGAAAATTATATTTAAAAAAAAAATTATTCATTCATTCATTCATTCAACCTTTATTTATCATGCTAACGGAGCGCGCGCACACATTTAAGCATGTAAAGTAGTGTACTGTAATGTTAAACATTGCTATTCACATTTACAGAATAAATAAAAATATATTTTCTTACTTTGAGATGGTCAAAGCCGACATCTTAGGTTGCCATGCGTTGATTGTTTTCGGGCCGAGCAGCGCGGGCCACCGCAGCTGCTCCAGGCCTGTGTTAGCTAGCTGGCTAGCTTCTGCTAGCCAAGCCATGAGCTAGTGTTGGAGCGGCGGCGCGATCAATCTGCAGCTCCTGCTCCAGCCGCTGCTCCAGCCTGAGACGTCCACAGAGCTATTCCAGCTAGTAATTAATCCACATGATGCGATCCTGGTCACCAGTGTTCAAAAGGCCGGCTCCCGTGTTAGCTCCAGTGTTAGCTCTGGAGCTAGCCAGGCCGGAGGTGTAGCCAGGCCGGCCGGAGGTGTTCGCACGGCGGCCTGGCACGATCGGCGATAAATCCGCTGCTACTTGAGACATCCACAAAGTTCACAGAGACGTTTCCAGCTAGTAATTAATCCATATGAAGCCATCCTGGTCACCAGTCTTCGTCCAGCTCTCGGCAGCTAACCTAAGATGGCGTCCGCCGGTGTTCTACATTAATTTGTGACCGGAGACCCCAGTGACTGAACCTTAAATAGCGTCCGGTGTTCTACATTAATTTGTGACCGTGTAAACTGAAGACCTACTTCCTGTTTCCCAAAATTGCTCAAAAATTGCTCAAAAATGATCAGAAATGATCTTTTTTATCATAATTATTATTTATAAAGCCTTTAAAACAACCAGAGCTGCAACAAAGTGATGTACACATGAAATTAAGAACATTTAAACACAAAAAAAAAAAAAAAAAAAATTTTTTTTTTTTTTTTTATTCATATTTTTATTAAATATGATATGTTCGTAAGTCCCGTGGTTCGCAGGTCGATGGGGTCGTAGGTCGGGGGTTACCTGTGTATGTATGTATGTATGTATGTATGTATGTATGTATGTATGTATGTATGTATGTATGTATGTATGTATGTATGTATGTATGTATGTATGTATGTATGTATGTATGCATGCATGCATGCATGCATGCATGCATGCATGTATGTATGTATGTATGTATGTATGTATGTATGTATGTATGTATGTATGTATGTATGTATGTATGTATGTATGTATGTATGTATGTACTGTGTAATAATATAGGAGTTATTGGTCAGTTTACTGGCTTACCTATATTTTGGATTAAAGGTCCGAGCAGGTCTTATCTGCACAAACCTTTCACCAATTCGCGAGTTCACCCTTTTTCCGGTATTAAATTGCTTTAACTGTGACTAGGAAGAATGTAATTTCACGAGAGACTTCAACTTATGTTGGTCCACCAGAAAATAGACCTTTTATTGAAATAATCATAAAAGTACATTAAACATTTGTATCGATATTAGCTCTGATCTACTAAACTACGTTGACAAGAATTCAAATTAAAATCAAACAGACAGTTAGGAACTTTTCTGTTGGCACATTACTTAACAGATTAATGGCTTATGAAAAAGAAGAAATAGGAGGAAGAAGATAAGTGAAAGCTAAGTTAACTGAACTTAATTATTTTGAAGCTACAGGGTGGCACCTTCTCCCAAACAGGTCCAGCTGTACTTCCGACACGTGCAGCATACAAACAAGCCTCTTTACCTAGTGACGATACGTCCCCTGGAGATGAGGGCTGAGAAGTTTGTGGACACTAACGGACTGTGTGGTCCAGCTCACGTCCAGTCGACTTCATGCGTGTATGGCTGATTCAGACGAGCGGGAGCACGCTTTCACCGGCAGGAACAGGCCCAATCGCACTGACGGATTTTCAAAATAAAACTTCAGAAAACAAATTCTTTCAGAAATGAGTGTTTTGGGACACAGTAGGCTTTACTGTGACTCCAGCTGAGACGTGGGTCTAATTGACACAATGACCAGAACGTTTCCAGCTTTTTCCAGAGGAGAAACCAGTTGGTAGCAAGTTCTCTCCTTCGACACTGAAGTGAAAATGCAGGAAGTGTCCCTTTAAGAAGGGGGTGTGACTTAGTCACATACTTCCTGCTGATTGGCTGGTTTAACAAAATAAAAGATGGAAGTTTGATTCCATAGGCAGAAATGTCTCTGACGGACAACAGGAAAACTGTTTACAGAATCGGCCAGATGGCCTGGCCTGTGAGCACAGAGAATATTATGGCTAACTTTCACAGACAAAACAGAGAAGGAAGTTGCAAGTTAAAAGTTTACCCTGAACTGTGCCATAATATTAAAACCTGCTTGTTCTGCAGAAATAAACCAGCAGAAGGGTCAAACTCATGCAAGTAACAGATCATCATTAGAATGACAAAAATATACTGTTGATCAATTCTGAATTAACACACATTAAAAAGAAAGTTCAATCTGATTAATTGGTGTCCATTAATTCAAAATAATTGTAACAAAAATGGTGTCCACTTGTCTCCTTGAGAGCTTCAAGAAGGTGTAACACTGAGAGTTTCAGAGAGATGTGGAGAGGCCCACGTCCCATACGGACATGAGGGTGCTATATCCCTACAACTGTATGTACTGTATGTACGTATGTATGTATGTATGTATGTATGTACGTACGTACGTACGTATATTATGTATGTACGTATGTATGTATGTATGTATGTATGTATGTATGTATGTATGTATGTATGTATGTATGTATGTATGTATGTATGTATGTATGTATGTATGTATGTATGTATGTATGTATGTATGTATGTATGTATGTATGTATGTATGTATGTATGTATGTATGTATGTATGTATGTATGTATGTATGTATGTATGTATGTATGTATGTATGTATGTATGTATGTATGTATGTATGTATGTATGTATGTATGTATGTATGTATGTATGTATGTATGTATGTATGTATGTATGTATGTATGTATGTATGTATGTATGTATGTATGTATGTATGTATGTATGTATGTATGTATGTATGTATGTATGTATGTATGTATGTATGTATGTATGTATGTATGTATGTATGTATGTATGTATGTATGTATGTATGTATGTATGTATGTATGTATGTATGTATGTATGTATGTATGTATGTATGTATGTATGTATGTATGTATGTATGTATGTATGTATGTATGTATGTATGTATGTATGTATGTATGTATGTATGTATGTATGTATGTATGTATGTATGTATGTATGTATGTATGTATGTATGTATGTATGTATGTATGTATGTATGTATGTATGTATGTATGTATGTATGTATGTATGTATGTATGTATGTATGTATGTATGTATGTATGTATGTATGTATGTATGTATGTATGTATGTATGTATGTATGTATGTATGTATGTATGTATGTATGTATGTATGTATGTATGTATGTATGTATGTATGTATGTATGTATGTATGTATGTATGTATGTATGTATGTATGTATGTATGTATGTATGTATGTATGTATGTATGTATGTATGTATGTATGTATGTATGTATGTATGTATGTATGTATGTATGTATGTATGTATGTATGTATGTATGTATGTATGTATGTATGTATGTATGTATGTATGTATGTATGTATGTATGTATGTATGTATGTATGTATGTATGTATGTATGTACTGTATGTATGGATGGATAGATGGGTATTCCAATATTTTATTTTCATGAAACAGTGCCCAAAGTTTCAAAAGTATAGCTGCTTGTATATTTTGTTTTGTAAAGTTTCACAAATAACGCTGACATGGACTCTTTTATCGTAATCTTGACCTTTGCATTTGAGGCCAATGATCAAAAGATCTACATGTAATCATTGAAGGTTCTCCATCAAATAAAGTCTGTCTTAAGCTAAACTTTCTGATTTCCAACATCTACCGGTACATTTTAAAATCTACTCAGTGTCACTCCTTCCTGTGTCTAAATGGTAAATGGTAAATGGAGCTTATTTATATAGTGCTTTCCAGCCCCCTGTGAGGAGCCCCAAAGCGCTTTACAATAACAACCATCCACCCATTCATTCACACATTCATACACCGGTAGTGGTAGCCTGCCTTGCAAGGCGCCATCCAGACCTACCGGGAGCAACTCGGGGTCTAAGACAAATATGTTTCTTGTGCTGAATGTGACAGATTTCCTGCAGTGGACATGGACAATGTTTCAGTGTTGCTGCTGCACACCTGCTACTGTACTTTATAACCAGCTGCCACACAGACAATCACATCAAAAGGAGTCCGAGACGTCAGATAGTAGGTTAAGTTTTGAAGTCTGCTATCATCCATGTGTCATCAAGTCAATAAACTCTAACCTGTAAAGATAGACGTTGACAAAACAACATCCTTCATGTTCATAC
This sequence comes from Garcialebias charrua, assembly GCA_038048925.1. Taxonomy (NCBI): domain Eukaryota; kingdom Metazoa; phylum Chordata; class Actinopteri; order Cyprinodontiformes; family Rivulidae; genus Garcialebias; species Garcialebias charrua. Next base: position 64,839 of record JBBPBX010005756.1, on the reverse strand, counting down.
TAACACTCATGGAAACCCCCAGAATAAAAAAAACAGAACAACTAACAGGGCTGTGAACATTTTCCCAACCTGAACACCACGGAGCTTACACAAGTATAAAAATACTTCTGCTGTCAGTGCTGTGGCTTTAAAATATATGGAAGTGAAAAAACTGAAGCAAGCTCACATGAAGGATAAAAGCTTTCAAGGTTTTATACATTAATTAATTAGATTTTTTTTAAATGCAGGGTTAGTCTGTCGTCTCTAATGCCTTTTCACTACCTTTTAGTTTCCTCAAAATGAAAGTTGATCTTTTACAACCACAAGAGTGTTTAGGGGTATCAGAAAGCATATTTTCTTGTTGACTCCTTCATCTGCTCAGTTTCATCAGTGATGACTTTGCATCTCTTCAGGCTGAGGGTGACATGTGGCGACACATCCCCTCTGACCCAGGGTGGGCCGTGCAGCAGATGGATGCTGGGAGAATGATGGATGACTGATTGAGTCAATAACAATATCTAAAACTAGAATACAGCCAGTGGGGGAGGGTTACACATGTGATAACAATTTATAACTTAAACATGCTATGTTTGTTGTTGCATGCAGAATCACTATAATGCCATTTTGCCTGGTGATATGTGCTGCTGATTATCCATGCTGCTGATTATTTCACGCTGCTGATTATCCATGCTGCTGATTATTTCATGCTGCTGATTATCCATGCTGATGATTATTTCATGCTGCTGATTATCCATGCTGCTGATTATTTCATGCTGCTGATTATCGATGCTGCTGTATTCATTCGTCAGACTCATGTTCGTGCTGCTGTTGTTCGGCGTATTGTTTTGCACTATTAGTGTTAGCGTATTCTTAGTTTATATCTTGCATCCTTAGTACTGTTTCTTTTACAAGATATATTTTTGCTATTGTTGGATAAAAATGGGACTCTGTGTACATAATTTCATTCCACCTCATGTACCACATGTGAAGTGAATGACGATAAAGAACCTTGACCGTGAACCTTGAATCATTATTGGATTTTTGAAGAAAAAAGAACCCTGGTTGCTGAAACCTGTTTGACCGTGTCATTTGTTTAATTAAAGACTGACGTTTCTTTTGCACTTACACAGAAATCTGCACTTACTGAACAACTGGTTCTATTGAATTGAACACAAGTGTGTGGGTGACAATATGGTTTGGTACAAAAGCTGCTTGAACTTATGGACATGTTGTCCTTTTCTGACTTCTGTATAATATTGACTGAGTTTTATGTAGTTCCCTTGTTTTGCTAGTATTAGTGATTGTGTGGTTTTTGCATGGTGCCCATAAGTTTAAGCTCAGATTCATTCATTACATGGGAGACCTGACTGTAAAACATCAATAAAGTGATGCTAAACCTGATCACATCAATATCTGAAACCATTTAATTTACCCCAAACAAGGATTTATTGTCACATCAGATTTTTTTTTAACTGACAAAGTCCAGAATTGAGACAAGTGGATGAGAGGGACAGCTACATTACCTCCACGTTATTTAACGTCAGCAATGAGTGTTACGACGTGTGAATTTCCTTCAGGACTTTCTTCACCCAGTAATCAGGACACTTTTCCATCAGCAGTGCAGCTGGGGCAGCTACGACTTCACTGCCTCAACCAGCAGGACACACAGTAACCATCCACACCATCCCAGTGGACTCACACAGTCCTCTCAAGTGGCTTCAACCCACAGAGCGCTGAAACAGGCCAGCTCTAAATAAGCCCTCATGTCTCTGCTTGTACTCCATTTGGCACATGAAAGACATGCGGCTTTCTGAGGCCAGACCAGGCACATGGCCGACCAAAGAACTTGGCCAACACTTGGCTGTTGGAGCATGGGAAGTAGAGTTTATACGCTGGTAAACCAGGATGATGAGAGAGCATCTGTGCACATCTGCACATATGAAACATGGACTGAACAGCAATAATGACATATTTGTGGGGAAAAAAATTCACCCCTGAATTACAAAACGTAGTGTTTGGTGCGAGTTTTGATTCCTATTTCTTTATTCATTTAACTGAAGTATGACTCCACTAAGAGCTGGATATGGAGGTTTCCTAGGTGGTCCAGTTCCTTCTCAACTAATGACTATGGGGGCACAGCAGGCTAACAATGCTCAGCTTTTAGCAGGTAAAATGTGTGAATTTTAATGATTCATTTCAGTGTTCTGTTCTCAATCGTCTTTTATCTTAATCAGAAGAAACATTGGCCCTCATGCACGAACATGTTCATATTTTTATCCTAAATGTATCTTACTTTTGTTCGTACGAAGCGTTCGTACGAACATGCCACGTCAGATTCAACAAACTCTTCTATCCTCAGGAAACGTGTGTAAATGGCTGCGCAAATATGATGAATCCCACCTGTTCTATCAACCTGCGCGTGCACGCGGAGAGGTTATTTACATAATCCCCACCCCTCAAAACACCATATAAGGCTACGTTTCCTGCCTCTGACAGCAGGACGGTCCGTTCATAAAATGACAGCGAAAAATAAAAAGAAGAACTGTACAGGTGCGGAGATTGAAGTTCTGCTCTCCTTGATCGAGAAAAGAAAATCTGTCCTTATTAGCAGCGTCACTCATGGGAGTAAATGACCAACTAAAGCCAAAGAATGTTTGTTTATGATAAATGTAGACCTTAAAATATGCACGTGTCCTGGTGGCTCACTGGGTAAAGCAGTGCGCCGTTAGGTGCTCCTAACCTTATCGAGACCTCGTGGGTTCGATTCCCACAAGGTATGACTATTTTTTTTTTCCTTATTTCTTTAGATTATTTATTCATTCCAGATTAAAAAGACTTTATGCTTCATTTCTTGTTGTATTGTAAATAGTTTTCTTGTGTTTTTTAAATCTGGAATGAATTAAAAGGAGAGAAAAAAAGTTGTCCCATGTGGGAATTGAACCCATAAGGTTCAGAAATGCGACGCAACGCTCTTCTCATTGAGCTATCTGACAGCTATGACTACAACAGGAGGAGGTCAATGTAAAGTCTGCGTTACCAAAGTCTGCGTTACCGAGACAAATTAAACTTAAATTAATTCATAATTTAAGTTGGTTTCAGTTTGAGATCTTCATATTAATATTGTAGTGTTAGAAAACGGCATTGATAACAAATTGATTTTAATTTAAATACTTTAATCCGTTAGTCATTATTACATTTAAAATTATAATTCGACTTCAAACAGAACCTATTGTCAAAAACAATTGTGGTGCGTGACTTTTTTAAACTCTAAATATTTTCTAAATAACGAAATATGAAGTTATTAGTGGAGAAATTCCGTCTGGATGACAGCAGACCGACTGCTCGTAAAATATACGACAGGTCCGGACCACTCGTAAATTTTGTTCGTATCTGAAAAAAATCGTAGGATACGAAAACATTGTTGAATGCCACAAATGATCCTAAATCACTCGTACGCACAGTTTAAGAACAAATCTGTGCGTACGAACGGTTCGTGCATGAGGCCCAATGAGTTCTAGTTCATTCAGCATCTTACGTAAATCTGACCTCTTTAAGTCTATGAAATCATCATTATCATATTGTATATCAATTTTTTAAACACGCAAAAGGTGCATTGCATTATTAGAAATATTCTAATAATCTTTATTAGTAAGAAGCCTAAACATCAAAGTTCATGCTCAATAATCCAGGTTTTAAAAAATCCAACAAAGTTAAGTCAGTTTGATCCAACCAGTGGATATTTTACCTGGATCACTGAGCATGAACTTTGATGTTTCAAACCACTTTGGCCGTGGCTGCCTCAGACAAGTCAACGGTGGGGAGGGCAGACTCCAAAAACCATCTTAAAGTGTAACTAACGTCACCGTCAAAAGATAGCTCCGCCCCCAGACCAGATTCAAAAACTTCTTGAAAATGGGTGTGTCGAGAGACAAGGAGGGGAGGAGTTGGGGGGTTATGCTGCGTTCACGCCCTCTCTAGCAACAAACTAAAACAAACTAAAACTCTAGCAAACAACTTAAAACAAGCAACAACAAAGAATAATTATGTAGATGTATTTATCTATTCTCACCTGATCTATCCAAAACAAAAGGCTTAAAAAAATGAAAATAATACTACAAGGTATGCCGTGACCAGGGATTGAACCTGGGTCTGTCAGATCCCAAACCAGCTCCTAGACCACTGTCCCATCTTGGCATTAATGCATTACCCGTCCATCGCACAATAAGAAAACTAATACAACCGAATAGTTTCGATGAAGTGAAAAGTTTTCTTAAAATAAACAAGTTAAAATATACAAATAACTAGTGCCATTCCGAAAACTATAATATGCTTTGTTGCAGTACTTTTCCGGAGTGCAATGTACCACTTCCATATAAGGTATGAACTGCAGCGAGGACCTTCTTATCTCTGCAGGGGATCGGCTCTGCTTGAACTACTTTCGTGACGAAAGCTTGCGAAAACACGTCACAGTGCGAATCGTAGACCAATCAGAAAATTAGGGTGCAATACATCTGTTCAACCCATAGGACTACCGTAAACACGTTTTTAGACCAAATATTGCCGATTTAAACAAATACGCATACATACATGAAGATTAGCACATAGTGCTATAAAACATTTTAAACACATTCTAGGGAGTTTATCAGCTAAAAAAAAGTTAATTTTGGGGTGAGTTACACTTTAACAACATCAAACTTGTTGGCCCATTATGCGAGTGTGGGACTAAGTTTGTTGTGGCTTCTTGGACTGATGAAGTCCTTTGGATGAAAGATGAAACGCTTCAACAAAAAAAGAAACCGTCCAGATGACCTGACTGAACTTTGTTGGATAAGAAGCCTAAAGTTGCATCAAGAATTGACCATAAAAAGTGTGGGTGGTATATTAAGTAAATCCAATTTATCACAAATTGAGCTTTTCCCAGATGCTTCAAAAGCCTCACAGCTCACTCCCTCTTCCGTTCAGAAAGCCCCGGCAGAGCTGCAATATTAATTTCTAATCACATCACACCAAACAGGTGGGTCCCAGTGTAAACAGGTACGGTAAGCAGAAAGTTGACTGCATTTGTACAGAAGAAAAACCTTGAAGAATGTACAGTATAACAGAGGTAAATCAAACCGTCTTTATGTGATTACAGTGTTAGAAAGACAGGTAGCATTTAAACATCAGAGAAAGAGTCAAATCAAAACACAAATACTTTCCATAGTTTTCTCCATCAGCTATTTTTTTTCAAAACATGACTTTTTTTGCACGATCAGACTAACTTCAATCAAAAGCTACAGTAAAATTCAGTTCGAGGGTGCTTCAGTGTGTGAACACCTGCACTGTAGGACACAAAAGCAAAACTGTATTAGTATAAATGTATCCTGAGGGTACAATTCTCTAATTCTTTAATTATTTTGCACACAGAACAAATAAAAGTTGTCTTCATAGAAATAGGGATCAACAAACCAAGAAAATTCAAATAATCCAACACAACAAAATCTTGTAATCAGATTCACAAAAAGACTAAATGAGTTAAATCCACGATGATGCTGTCCATCTACAAAAACCTTCTTATAACAGCTGTGCAGTGAGAGCTTTTAGATCAACATGAAATGCATGAAACCCTCATTTTGATTTGTGTCCTGTAGGTCATACATGTTGACAGAAGAACCACAGCCCTCAAATAATCAATAGACGTGTATATGAACAGACTATAGCCATTGATTACATTTAATAAAACGAAAGGTCACATTAATTTCTCTAAGTGTGCTCATATTTTCTGCTTTGTGATCTTTAGTTAATCTCTTTTTGCTGCTCACAGATAAATAAATACACGCTGACCCCGTGGGCCACTGGCCTCTTCTCAGTCGATCTGTGTGTGTGTGTAATTAAGCTTGCCTTCTTATCAACTCATCTATAGGCTCGCTTAATAACCTCCTCTGCTTCCACCTCCTCTTCCTCTCTGCGCCCATAAGAGATGAAGATAAGGGCCAAGAGAAATACAGAAAAGCACTTGTTCTATTGGCTAACAAATGTTTTTTTTTATCCTTTTGTTTTTATTGCATGACCTTCCTTCTTTGTATTTTATCTCAAAGTTTCAGGTAGGTAACAAAGTGCACGGTAAAGTGACAGACCGCTCTTGTGCTTATGCTTAAGTTAAAAATAAACCCACACGCCCATATGTGCTAACACTGGTTGAAGCCCTTCCTAAGCTTGTTTCAACTTTCCAGGCAGACATCAAAGCAAGCGTGGACTCAAGGTAAGGGGAAACCCAGGACGCGAGCTTTCAACACAATCCTCTGATAATACAACTGATGCTAATCCACAGTTTGCTCGCAATCCAACACCGCAGCCACCGAGGAGACAAGTTTTACTGACACATGAATACATATTAAAACAAAAGTACAGGGAGTCCCTGACTTACGAACGAGTTCCGGACCTACAGACTGTTTGTAACCCGATTTTGACGTAAGTCGGAACTCAGAACACGTGGCGTTCGTACGCTGCGCCGCACACCCGTTTATCGACATGAGACTGAACAAGCCATGCGCGTAGCCAAGGGGGGTTCATTGGGTTCGAACGAACTGCCCACTTTGCCTATGAAGTCCCGCCTACAACTCCAGCACAACACAAGTTCTGTGTTTAGAGAGGTGGAAAGAGAAGGTATGGAGAAACCGCTAATATCGAACCAGTTAACACGCCTCGGTGGTTCACTGGAAGCGCGTCGGGTTGCCACTCCAAACTTTATCTCGACTCGGGTTCGATCCTCACTTGGTTGAACTTATTTTACATTTGTCTTTTATTGGATTAAAAAAAGGAGTTTGTGTTAACCACAGGCATAACACAAACTCCTTTTTTTTATCCAATAAAAGACAAACGTAAAATAAGTTCAACCAAGTGAGGATCAAACCCGAGTCGAGATAAAGTTTGGAGTGGCAACCCGACGCGCTTCCAGTGAACCACCAGTGTTGCTCTTTCCAGATCCACTTTTCCTTTAAACGAACCGCCCCTCATAAAATCCTGGCTACGCCCATGCAAGCGTACATACTGGTCCATAAACGTGCACAGAACTTTATTTACAAACGGTTAGCTAACACATTAACCACATTACACCACACATTCATCTATAAACACAGCACGTACTAGCGTTCTGAGCGCGTTCGTAAGTCCGGGTTGTCGTAAGTCGAGGGCGACGTAACTCGAGGACTCCCTGGTATAATCAAAGTCCTGCAAAGTTATTTTAAAAGGTTTCATTCACAAAAAAACATTAAGCAAACCAATGCAGTTTTCCAACTCCCTGCAGGTGCTTGACCTGTGCCATGACCTGGAAGTGTTCGACCTACCAGCTTCATGGTGACGTTGTTCTGCTCCCAGCGGCATAGCATCAAACTCATGTTGCTTCATGCAGCCT
>JBBPBX010005756.1:38515-54505 GCA_038048925.1 Garcialebias charrua | reverse complement strand
TAATAATAATAATTTGTCACATTTGTCATCTGTGTATGTTTCCCATACTTGACAGACGAAATTGGTCTTCTGCATTTAACCCAACCACCACCAGGTGGTGCAGCGAGCAGCGTAGTCGCGCTCAGGGAGCTGGAGAATTAGATGTGCACTCATAGACACCCCAAGGTGTGTGGTGGCCGGGGCCGGGGCGCGAACCCGCGTCCTTCGGGTCCCAAGTCAAAAGCCCTGCCACTACATCATCTTGGCTCCTATTATTGCCATTGTCAATGAACAGGATTCACAGACCTTGCTTCAGCATAAAGGTGCAAAAGTTTAAAGATAAAAAAGAGTGGATACCACCAACCAGCTCTATTAGCCATCATATTTATTATACAAGTGTAAGTTGTGTTGTAGGAAATCATTTTGGTATGTTAACCAACCCAAAACTGGAATGCATCAGACAAATAAATATGTCAATAGCAGCTGTCAAGATGTTTCACAGTCCATCTAAAAATGTGGTATAATGAACTGAGACCATCCAGCCAATTGCTGGACAACCTTGAAGTGCATTGATGGCACTACATGAATGTATGGATGAAACGTTTCAACAATAATAAACTGTCCAGATGAACTGACTGAACTTTGTTGAAATTTTTTTTTTACCAGGTTTATTGAGCATGAACTTTGAAGAACATCCAGGCTTAACTAAACTCAGAGGATCAAATGATAATGTGAATCAGAACACAAAATATATAAATAAAGCAAAACAAAGGTAAGGTTTTTTGCGCAGTGTTGATCATGAGATAAATAACGGTACCCAATTCTGGAAATATTTTACATTAGCATGTTAATTATCCAACACAAATAGAAGAGCCATTTGTATGGTCGTTTGCACCTCTCAAACATTTCCTACTGCTTCAAACAAATTGGTTTTATTACATTCTGGTCCCACACACAGAAAATATGTGACATGTTTAGCAGTTTTATTATTGTGAGCCTTCAACAAGCTCATGAAGAGCAGTCGCAGTGACAGGGTTGAGTTTGGTTCCTTTCACAGTCAAATCAACCACAGAGCGTTGGGGTACGATAAGAGATAACCCTACCAGGTAGGGGCTTTTGTATTGGGGGACCCCCACTATAGAGCTAACAAAGCTGGGGAGAATGATGGGGGAGATGAACCTGCGTAGACTCTCAGAGTGGGGGTGGAGAGTCAGACATGTGGACTTAGTGAAGACAACAGCTGAGCATGAGTCCACTGTGGGGCGTCAGAACAGAACAAGCTTTAAATCTCCATGTGAATCTGTTCTGGTCCGTTTGGACCCTAAAGTAGTTTGATTTGTAAAAGGTTCAATAACAGCTTTGGTTTAGTTTGGCACTTTGGCGTGTAGCTATCAGTTTAGTCGAGCAGACAGACCTAAACATGGGGAGGCTGTGGCTCAGTGGTTAGAGCAGTTGTCCTCCAATGCAAGAGTTGGGGGTTCAATTCCACCAGCAGTCACATGCTGAAGTGTCCCTGGGCAAAACAATGAACCCCTCGTTCTGATGTGTGTCCCATCAGTGTGTGAATGTGATAAAGCACTGATTATTATTTGTCGAGATCTAGTAGAGTGCCAAATGCTAAGTCAATGTTGACATTTAAGAAAATGATCAAAACTGAATTGTTAAAATATAAGTAGCTAAATGTGTATTTTATTAGTGTTAGAAAAATTAGAAAGTTGTTCATTTTGTTCTGTTACTTGAATATTATTATTGTTTGAACTAATTGTTTGGAAAAAGGAGCAGATATAATACGATTTCTTTTTTTCTTTCTGCTGCCTTTCATTTTATGTTTTGTATGTTATCGTTTATTGGATTGTTTTTTATTGTATTTTAAAACCTTTCTTCTTCCTCTCATTTCATGTACCGTTTGTTTATTTATTTATTCATGTATAAATAGTTTTTTGTGTTCTTTTAAATTTGAAATGAATATACAGTATTAAAAAATATATATATATTAAAAAATGAATACATTTATGAATAAAATAATGAAATAAAATAGAGTGCTGTATGAATGAGTAAATGAGGCACAGATTGTGTTGTAAAGAGCTTTGAGTATCTTGATCAGATTGAAAGGAGTTATATGTCCATTTACCACTCAAGCATCAGGCAAGCATTCATTCAACCTTTATTTAGACAGATTCACAAGAGAGACATGATTATCAGGCAATCATGTCTAGACACCAAAAGCTGTAATATTTAACTATTTATAGGTTAAAACTGTGAAGTTTTTGTTTCCACTGCTCCTTTCCTCAGGGGTCGCTACAGCAAACTAAGTTGCACGAAGACTTGATCATTGTTTTTACGCCACATCCCCTTCCTGATGCAACCACAGAGCCCTGAGCTACCACAGCCCTCTGTGTGGAGCAGAGGGCTGTCATCTAGGGTGCCCAGGGGAGCAGATGATGAGGGTTAAGGGTCCCACTCAAGGGCCTACAAAGGGGCAAACGAGGGTGGAGGCAGGTGTGGATGCTTCAATGTTCCCACCCACATTTTGACTGTGTCAGTCCGGGGGATCAAACTGGCAACCTTCCAATCACAAGCGTGCCTTCTTTTACAATCAATCAAAGATCAATTATCAATTGAAAGATTTCATTGGTTTAGTTTTCTTTAGTTGAGGCACTCTGAACTCAGCCAGCCTGACTGTCTGGCCTGCAGGTCGATCAGCTAAAGATGAAGACACATTCAGGGAGCATCGTTTGTACATTTGATCAGCTGAAACCCTAACATTGATCTGCATAAAACCACAAACTCACGCTGAGAGAAAGTAAATGTTTTTAGAAGCTCCAGGCTTTACTTGTGTTGTACTGACTCTATCAATTACATGTCGAGCAAAGGTTTTACAGGAAGTGCACGGATATGTCTCATTTGAAGACTCCAGGCTTAGATTAACCCTTTCATCTGATTTTAATCTGTGTGCGACAATGTTTTGTGGGCTTTTGTATAATGTTTCTTGACCGTTTGTCCCTTAGAGAAGTTTAGCTCCTTCCTGCATCAGCTAAGCACAAACATAGATAAACCATCCACAAATGGTGTGTACGCACAGCGATTGCATTTCCTTCCACACCGACATAAGGTGCACAACAGCTTGAAAACTCCCTGCAGCTGTAGGAGAGGAGCTGAAAGCAGAACTGTGAAAATCCACTTTGTCATCTTTTCACGAGCAGACAGCAGTGACAGAAAGCCAAGCGATATTTCAAAGCTGTTGTCATGTCTATTTACTGGAAACAATCCTGTTGAACTCAGAGCACAGCTGGGAGCCAAGCAGCCCTCAGCAGACACAAGCACACTACAAACATGTGAGGGGCTTTGAATAGTCATGGCCTGTGCTGGAAGATCAATTCAACAGTAAGAAGGTAAAATATGTTCACTTATCTTCTAATTGATCCATGTATGCATGCACAACTTCAATAAGTTAAACTGCACAAAAAACTTCAACAATACTCTTTCTTTTTATCTCCAAGAAAAAAAAGGTAAAACAATATTTAATGTTTAATGTCTGCAGAGCAAAACTAAACTATGTGTAGGGTGTGATTTATTTTTGAGATTATGCTTTTTTGTTGAAAACTGACTGTAGTTTTAACTTTACTAAGGGGACAACATACAGCATACGCTCATCGACAAACTATTATACAGTACTGCAATCTACAGCAATGGTGCAGACAAGAAAAGACCTTGTATAACCTTTGTGACCTTGACCTCGGTGCTGGGATGATGAAAACTGTATGTGACACTCCGTCTAGTGAAGATGCATGTGTGTATGAAGTCTGGTTAAATTATCTTGAGCAGATCCAAGGTTATAGTCGAGACAAGTGAAAGTTTTCAAGGATTCAAGGTTCTTTAAATGTGTCATATGCACCACATGTGGTACATGTGGTGGAACGAATTCATGTACACAGGGTCCCAGTTACATCCAAGAAACATAAAATATAAAAGAAAAACAGAAATAAGATCTAAGATATGAACTAAGAAAACATCAACTAAAAACACACTAAGCACTAGTAGTATAAAAAACATTACTCCGAACATCAGCAGGAACATGAGTCGGTATGAGCAGATGAGCACGCATGAACACAGCAACATGAAACAGATCAGCAGCAACATGAAACAGATCAGCAGCAACATGAAACAGATCAGCAGCAACATGAAACAGATCAGCAGCAACATGAAACAGATCAGCAGCAACATGAAACAGATCAGCAGCAACATGAAACAGATCAGCAGCAACATGAAACAGATCAGCAGCAACATGAAACAGATCAGCAGCAACATGAAACAGATCAGCAGCAACATGAAACAGATCAGCAGCAACATGAAACAGATCAGCAGCAACATGAAACAGATCAGCAGCAACATGTGATATTTCACAGTGATTATTCTGGTTAGATATTCATGAGTCTAACAGCCTCAGGGTAGAAGCTGTTCCTCAGTCTAGTGGTTCTACACTTAATGCTTCTTAACCTCCTTCCTGAGGGGAGCGGGACAAAAAGTGTGTGCTGGGTGAGTGGGGTCCTTCATGACGCAGGTGAAAATTTACCCACGTACTTACAGATGGAGATTATATGTCAATATTGTCTGCCTTTGATGGACGTATAAAAAGTTTTGATCAATAAAGCATTTCTAAATGAAAGATTCAAGAACATTCATACTCAAAATATATAATTTTTAGTTAAGCGTTTGCTTCATTGAATGAGGTACGTAATGATGACGACAGTTCCTTTATTTCACATGTTTTAGTTTTTTTTTTTTTCTAAGGCGGTCACATAAATTTAAACAGATACATACTTCAATGCATCAAATTCACATTATTTTATGCTGTTTATTTTTTCTGATAACATAACATCATTTGTGGTTTTGTAAAGGCCCTAGAGAAGCACGAGGAGAGTCCCGTAACTTGGGCTAAATGCTCTGGGGAGGGTGACTTCAGCCTTGCTGACCTCTACCTCCTGTCCTCTCTTTTTCCATCCTGGCTCCTGCCTCCAGACTGAAATGATGCTGATTGTGTTAGTCTAACTGCCTCTGCAGCTCTCATCCCCACGGGGAGTCGCTCACAATGCACCATTTGTGCGCCCCGACGAGCACCGTGCGACAACTGACACACGGAAATCAGAGAGGGAGTGAAACCAAAGTGAGGAGGGCACCTTGGAGGCAAATCAATGGAAGGATGTTGACTCACGAGAAGCAGATGTAGAGTCCTAATTAATATGGTTATGTCCACAGCCATGACCTCAGTCAGGAAAAAGAGGGGTCGACCGCACAGGAAGTGGAATCTGATCGAGACGCATTAGAAGATGAGGTCATTACTACTGGAGCCGACTGCCATGTGATCACATGTTCTTAAAACAATAAACACACAGATTCCTCATGTTTTTGATTCGCAGTAAAGTATGTGCAAATCTTAATACCAAAGTGCATTCAAGTTTTACAAAAAAAGAGAAACAAGAACAAGTTTTCACTTTACAAACTGTGAAGTTTATAAAAATTATATACAAAATTTACTGTAAACAGCCTAATTTAGCAACCTGGAGCAGGACATGTCTGAATACAGATCAGAATACTGTACACGTTGAAGGATCTTTAATCTCCATAGATGTCAACTTGTGTGATATTTTCAGTGATTGGCACAAACTTGTTATGGAAGCATGTCTAACAGAATAGCATTTGTCCTCAATTTGTCTATATTAATTTGGCAGGACCAGCAGGTCTCGGGTTTGATCCCCGGGTCACTGCATACCTCGTTGTGTCCCTGGGCAAGACACTTAACCCCGAGTTGCTCCCGGTAGGACTGGCAGCTCCTTGCATGGCAGACTACCGCTACCGGTGTGTGAATGTGTGTGTGAATGTGTGTATGAATGGGTGGATGTCTGGTACTGTGAAGCGCTTTGGGGCCCCTCATAGGGGGCGCTATATAAGTAAGCTCCATTTATCATTTACCGTTTGTTACGCATCACAGCTGCCTCGTCGCATTTATTATGCATTTATTTAATGCCTGGGCAATGCAGCGCCATCCATCCACCCACTCATCCATCCATCCATCCACCCATCCATCCATTCACCCATCCATCCATTGCAGCCAAAGCCTCTAGCTTTTTTTTTTTTATTCAACCTTTATTTATACAGATAAATCACATTGACCCTCGAGGACTCTCTTAAGCATATAAGTCACACAACTGACAAATATATGGAAAAAACTGAAAGTTATGCACCATAACTCATGTTCCCTGAAGGAAGGGAACGAGGTGCAACATACTTGCTATGGGAATTGCGCCCCCGCGCGATTACCTGAAGGAATATACTCACGCCTTTACGGCAGGGGCGTCACCGCCGCGCCAGAGGCCCCGCCCTCTGGGTACTTAAGCGGCTTGCGCCCCTCCATCTTTCTCCAAAATTGCACTTCACCGAGCTTTCAGCATTGAAAAGGGCCAGATATGTTGCACCTCGTTCCCTTCCTTCAGGGAACATGAGTTATGGTGCATAACTTTCAGTTCCCTTTCAGTCTGGTCTCTCGGTGCAACATACTTGCTATGGGAACGTAATCCATTCACGCCCTTGAAATGCTCAGTAAAATGCATGCTAGAGTGAACGTCTGCCCTTGACCAGCAGGCATCTCAAGGCTACTTTCTACTGTGTGTTAGAAAGGACAGCCTGAGTGACGTCACACGCAGTAACATCCAAACTGTAATGCTTTGCAAAAGTGTTTAATGAGCTCCAGTTCGCAGCAGCGCAGATGTCTGCAACTGGTACACCCTTGAACAATGACCAGGAAGTGGCCAAGCCCCGAGTGGAGTGAGCGTGCACCCCAGAGGGCACCTGTTGACCTTTGCTACTGTACGCCCTTTTAATGGCCTCAGTCACCCAATGTGAAAGGCGTTGTTTTGATAGGGCCTTTCCGGTAGCAGGTGCTGCAAAGCAGACGAACAGTTGATTTGTTTTTCTCCATTCGGCTGTTCTCTGCATGTAAGTGCGTAAAGCTCTCACGGGGCAGAGAGCCTTCAGCCTTTCCTGTTCCTGAGTGAGGACAGGAGCAGGTGGGAAGGAGGAGAGATCAAAGTCTAGACTCCTGTGGTTCAAAGTCAAGACCTTGGGAGTGTATGCGGGATTAGGCCTTAAGGTGACCTTTGACCCGTCAGGGGCGAATCTGGTACACATTGGATGTACAGACAATGCATGGAGGTCACCCACGCGTTTCGCCGAGCAAAGTGCCAGGAGTAGAGCGGTTTTATAAGATAACAAATCTATCTTAACCTCGCTCAGTGGCTCGAATGGGGGGTCACAGAGAGCCCCCAAGACCAGGCCAAGATCCCAACCAGGGGTCAGAATCCTGCTGGGTGGTTTAGTCCGAAGCACACCTTTCATAAATCTTATTATGATTGGATGTGCTCCAGGTGTCCTGTGTCCCCAGCCTTCGTGACAGGCTGAAATAGCTGATAGGAAAACTTTAATCGTTGAGTAGGAATGACCTTTTTCCAGTAAGTCCTGAAGGAAGGTCAGGAGCTGAGCCAAGTCGCATGCATAAGAAATAATATTTCTTTCTGAGCACCAGGCTTCAAAAATACGCCACTTCTGTGCGTATAGAGACTGTGTTGACACAGCACGGGCGTTTTGTATGGTTTTTACCACATTTTCCGACAGGCCTGACGCCATCAGCTTGTTCTTTTCTGCCAACAAGCTGAAATTTTTGACAGTTCCTGGCCTAAGCGGCTGGACTGCCCCTTCTGGTGACATAGTTTGGCCCTGAAGAAGAGCAATTGGTGCATCCAGTTCTCCTCCAAGGGCCCTGGAGGCTGTGAACCCCTGAGGGTCAACCAAGTTGGGAAGAGGGCTTCCTTGCTGATGTGCTACCAGGCTGCTCTGCTCGAAGGTAATCCACGGCAGATGCAACCTGTCATCCTTATTAGACAGCGTTAGAGCAGAAAGTCTATTTTCTCCCTCCAAGTTTGGGGTCATGGGACTGGGAGACTGCGAGTTTTGTAAACGAGCAGAACTTCTGACTCCAATCCGTTTTTTGGGATGGTCCAGTTTACTGGTCCTTGGCTTTAACAGAGCGTCGGAACCAGGCAAACCGACCGTGGTTTGTGGTTTGCCCGTTGGGAGAATTTTGTTTGAGAGCAGAGCTGGATCAGCACAGAGAGGAAGGTCACGTGCTGTCTGATCACTGCTTGGACATTGCGTGTCCCTCATTAATAATAAAGGGGCAGCTGCAACGTGAGAACGTGGAGATGCTCCTTTTAGTTTGGCAGACTTTAGATTATTTGGTGATAGAGAGCCCAGTCCCCTTCGAAAAACAGGAAGAGAGATCTGATTCAACTCTGATTTGTTTATATGCACAGCAGCTTGAACACAATTGCTGCTGTGAAGGTGTGAAGCTTGTGGCTGCCTGTGGGCATCTGACGTGCCCCCCCCCCGTCGTTAGATTCTGTCGGCATGCCTCCCTGAGGTGCGGACATGTCACGTGTTCGCCTGGTTAGTGTATTGGCTGCCCCGTCATTCACAATGGAGCGGGGGCTTGAGCACGTGACCCTCCTCACCTGTCTCCGTGAGGGGTATGGGGGGTGCTTGCAGACACCTCTGTGTCTGTTTACTGCAGACGAATCAGAGGCACCCTGCTGGGGGTTTATTGATTAGGCTAATACCCCATGGGCCGTGAGGGAGGGTGGGAAAATGGCCCCCTCCCTTTATGACGGCTGGCAGGCTAGAGGAACCTGTTCGGCTGATAGTTATTTGTGTGTTTTTTTTTGAGAGTCAATAAAACAGAGGGGGGCTGTTTTATGAGCTTTATTCATGCTTATGTGCAATGACGTACATGATTCTATGTCACTCACAGCGGAGAGAGCATGATTTGTATATGCGATAGATTTACCAGCTTTTTGTACCGTGTTACAAATAAAGTCTGGACATGAAGGGATCATTCCCAGTACCACGTGGGCGGGTGATCGTGTAATGTGGGAACGTGGACCTGGTTCATCAGGCACGTTTCTGTCTGGTGTCCCGGTTTGCCGAGGAGGCCCTGTGTCTGACCGCCTGGCGGGGGACAAACCTGTTTTTGCTCCATGCGTGCTCAGTGCGAGGTTGGCCCGGCGGGGGTCTCTGCCAGGGCTCCTCCTCGTATGCTGGCCGCTTCTGTGGTGGGGCACGCGTTGCCGAGCGGTGTCGAGGCTGCGCAGGTCTGTCTCCAGCAAACTCCCTTGGGGGGGGCGAAGCTTCTCCGGGGAATGCCCACCCGGAGAGCTTCGGCCTGTCTGCGCCTTTGGTCCAACTTGGTCTGAATTCGCTCCAAAGCTTTACCAAATAATCCAGTCGGCTCTATCGAGTGGTGGAGAAAAGGCACCTTTTGTCCCTCAGGGAGATCCGTTAAAGTCATCCACAGGTGGCAAATCGCGATGACCACTTCTACCATACCCCTACCTTGAGCAACAGCGGCTGACCCCATCATGCGGAGCACAAAGTCTGTTGCCCTGCGGGCTTCATCAAGCAAGTCAGCGGCAGCCTGTTTTTCCGCTAGGTAAGCCTGCATCAACGCGGACGTGTTCATGGCGCGCGCCGCGAGTCCCTGAGCTCTGTAGCACTTCTCGAGTAGAGACGCTGACGCTCGACAAGCCTTGCTGGGGAGAGTTGGTTTTGCCCCAGATGACTTAGGAGCCAGGTGAGACGTTAGTGTGTCCTCAATTTGAGGCACGTTAGCTATTCCCACCTCATCCATCCCATCGACGTCGAGGAACTGTGAGAGGGGAAGGAGCATGGGGGCTCTTGGTTGAGCCCAGGTGCGAGTTAGTTCTGTGAGGAAGTCCGGGAACACGGGCATCCTTTGCCTCGTGGCGGTCTGCTGCTTCGAGTAAAAATAGTTTCCTGCCAGCCTCGTGACCTGTTGGCGAGGCGGAGGTTCGGGCCATGGGATGTGGAGCGCGTCCGTTGCTCTGTGGCATAGGTCGAACAGAGCAGGGATGGAAAAGTCGGTTTCTGGGAGCACAGGTACCTGGGTCTGGGAGAGGTCTTCACCCTGATCCTCCAGTTCCACGTCTGCGTCCTCCGCTGAAAATTCACCCGAGGCTGAAATCGAGATCTCGTCCTCGTTCATCATGCCTCAGGTGTCGAACTCGACTGTTAAGTCCACCATAGGAGCCAGCACGTCAGGGCTGTCACCCCATTCTACTCGTGTGCTGTCATGTAGAGCCATGTTCTCGAG
This sequence comes from Garcialebias charrua, assembly GCA_038048925.1. NCBI lineage: Eukaryota > Metazoa > Chordata > Actinopteri > Cyprinodontiformes > Rivulidae > Garcialebias > Garcialebias charrua. The sequence goes on along the minus strand of JBBPBX010005756.1, from coordinate 44,307 downwards.
CTCCGGCGTGGGAGTGAGAGGCTCCGTGGTGTCTGCATCTGCTGGTATTGCTGAAGTGTCCATGGCTTTGGCGATGAGGTCAACCCGGTGCCGCAGCACCGCATCCAGCATCAGGTTGCAGTGTGGGCAAAAGTCGGGCGTATCCAGCGCTGTTTTTGCGTGAAGCATTCCCAGGCAGACTGGACAGGCCTCATGGGTGTCCGTCGCCGCGAGGGAGAAACCGCATCTGTTGGGACAGGCGCGCGAAGTTGGGCTCGCCGTCCCGTTGGTTTTCCTTGGAAGTCTCGCCTTTCGCTTTCCTTTCTCCGGAGGCATGTCCGAGATGAGGCGAGCGAGTCCTTCCAGAATCTTCTTGCTTTTTTCTTGAAATGTCTCCTCCGTCGCGTCGCTTTCGCTGGCTAGCTCGCTAGGAGTTAGCGAAGTAGCTTTTTTCTTGTGGCATAGTTAGCGCCGTTGAGCGAAGCAATTTGTAGAGAGAGGAGAAAAAAACTTTGGGGTTAAGAGAAAATGTGCCGGACTAGCTTTCGCTAGTCCAGCAATACGTAGGAATAATTCTCTGTGCGCTCTGTGCAGGGAGCAAGCTCACCTCAAGTTGAGCGATGAAGCAACAGAGAAGTCCCGCGAAGAGGTAGTTCAGGTTTAGCGAGGTGAAGGGCAAAAAAGAGGAAGATGGATGGGCGTCAGCCGCTTAAGTACCCAGAGGGCGGGGCCTCTGGCGCGGCGGTGACGCCCCTGCCGTAAAGGCGTGAGTATATTCCTTCAGGTAATCGCGCGGGGGCAATTCCCATAGCAAGTATGTTGCACCGAGAGACCAGACTGAAAGGGAACTGTGACTTATACACTGGAAAATACGGTACTTGGATAATAAAAACATATTTTTACAGATGTCCTGGGTCAATTAGGTTTTATTGTCTTACAAGAAACAACATTAGTTTGAGGTCCAATTAGAAAAGCAGGGACTTTTGTAATGATATGACAAGTTTGGTCTATAGTTAATAGAAAAGTTTTTTTTTCTTTTTTGTCCACTTCTACAAACTCAGCCTCAAGAGTAAACAGAACAAACAGAACTGAAGTCGGACCAAATTCTTTATTCATCTTTGTTGTATTTATTTTTAACACTGCTGCAGTTTTGGGTCAAACATCAGTTTAAATTTCACTACAGTTTTATAATGACAATAAAAAAAGAATAAAATAACTATTTGAAATGGGACCTGGCATGCAGTTTGTACAACCACAGCTCAGCCTCTGCCTGACCCATGTGAAATTGATGTTTAAGATATTCTATAGTCAAAGTTTTGCTTTTCTTGTGGCACTCCAGTTTAATAAAAAATGTATAATTTCCTCTCAGCTTCTAGGTAAAACAACATTTAGACCACCATCAATCACCCTGGATGTTGGATTATTCTTCAGCAGCTCCAAGAGTCATGCAGGACACACGTTCTCTTCCCATGTCTGGTGGAAAAACATCCTCTGGCAGTAAAAGCCACCGACTGCAGGCCTGCTGTTATCTGACAGCACTCGTCCTGAGCCTGAAGCCACGTCGCCGTCAGATTGTCACCGCTTAGCCTGATGAGTCTGCAGGACAAGCACCTCAGCGTTCCCTGAGAGGGAACACGCAGGTGTGCACGGACTTCCTCCTGCATGATGCTGATAGTGTGACACATGGAGGATGCTGGGAGAAAAACTGCCTATCTCAAAAGAGACAGATGCCAGATATGAAAAACCAAAGGTTTGACTTCAGCTTGGAAAGGCAGCATTGGAGATGGAAGGTTTACATGATGGTGACGTTTAAAGCCATAGATCAGGTTCATGGGTTGAATCCATCAAGTCTTAACAAGATCAGTTTGTTTTTTTCTTTGTTTGAACTCTGCAGTCTGTTAAAACCTGGTTATTTCTTTCCAACAATGACCTCCTGCACAATAAACCACTAAAACATCCATTAAATCTGCCTTTAACACTAGGATGACTGAATTTTCAAGATCCTGAGGACAAAGTCCTTCTTCTCAACCATTAGTGGGCCATTAACTGCCTTTTGTTATAAATATGCGTGCACACAACTCAGACACCCCCACCACACCAGACTGCATTCCAATGTTTCCACCAGGTAAGTAAGACTCTGCTTGCACTTCCCCCTTAGCCAGAAGAGAGGCCCTGACCTGAATTCACACATAACAGACCCTGAAGTTATCTCACAGTTGAACAATTTGGGACATCCACTGAACGGAAAGCTTTGTCTGCTCCAGAACAATTTTATGCATAAAATTGTCTTATTCTGCTGTGCTGATTATCCTGTAACCCTGATGTTCTGTCAAATTAATTATTTTGCTTACAAGTACTGTCTCTCTCCTTGTCCTTGGCACATGTATATACGGTACGTGCCGGCACATGCAGGTGGCCCATTGCTGTGTTCTACAACATGCTTGACCTATTGTTGTCCATCACCTGACGGACCAACACAGGTTACATGACCTGGGGTCAACTGACAAAATGACACAGGTCACACGACATGAAGTCAACTGACGGACCGACACTGGTCACACGACATGAGGTGAACTGACGGACCGACACAGGTCACACGGCATGAGGTCAACTGACGTACCGACACAGGTCACATGACCTGAGGTCAACTGACGGACCGACACAGGTCACATGACCTGAGGTCAACTGACGGACCAACACAGGTCACATGACCTGAGGTCAAGTGACGGACCAACACAGGTCATACAACATGAAGTCAACTGACGGACCGACAAAGGTCACATGACATGAGGTCAACTGACGGACAGACATAAGTCACATGACCTGAGGTCAAGTGACGGACCAACACAGGTCACATGACCTGAGGTCAACTGACAAAACGACATAGGTCACACGACATGAAGTCAACTGACGGACCGACACTGGTCACACGACATGAGGTCAACTGACGGACCGACACAGGTCACATGACCTGAGGTCAACTGACGGACCGACACAGGTCACATGACCTGAGGTGAACTGACGGACCGACACAGGTCACATGACCTGAGGTCATGTGATGGACCAACACAGGTCACATGACCTGAGGTCAACTGACACAACGACACAGGTCACATGACATGAAGTCAACTGACGGACCAACACAGGTCACATGACCTGAGGTCAAGTGACGGACCAACACAGGTCATACAACATGAAGTCAACTGATGGACCGACAAAGGTCACATGACATGAGGTCAACTGACGGACAGACATAAGTCACATGACCTGAGGTCAAGTGACAGACCAACACAGGTCACATGACCTGAGGTCATGTGATGGACCAACACAGGTCACATGACCTGAGTTCAACTGACACAACGACACAGGTCACATGACATGAAGTCAACTGACGGACCAACACAGGTCACATGACCTGAGGTCAAGTGACGGACCAACACAGGTCATACAACATGAAGTCAACTGATGGACCGACAAAGGTCACATGACATGAGGTCAACTGACGGACAGACATAAGTCACATGACCTGAGGTCAAGTGACGGACCAACACAGGTCACATGACCTGAGGTCAACTGACAAAACGACATAGGTCACATGACATGAAGTCAACGGACGGACCGACACTGGTCACACGACATGAGGTCAACTGACGGACCGACATAGGTCACATGACCTGAGATCAACTGACGGACCATCACGTCACATGACCTGAGGTCAACTGACGGACCGACACAGGTCACATGACCTGAGGTCATGTGATGGACCAACACAGGTCACATGACCTGAGGTCAACTGACACAACGACACAGGTCACATGACATAAAGTCAAGTGACGGACCAACACAGGTCACATGACCTGAGGTCAACTGACAAAACGACATAGGTCACATGACATGAAGTCAACGGACGGGCCGACACTGGTCACACGACATGAGGTCAACTGACGGACCGACATAGGTCACATGACCTGAGATCAACTGACGGACCGTCACGTCACATGACCTGAGGTCAACTGACGGACCGACACAGGTCACATGACCTGAGGTCATGTGATGGACCAACACAGGTCACATGACCTGAGGTCAACTGACACAACGACACAGGTCACATGACATGAAGTCAACTGACGGACCAACACAGGTCACATGACCTGAGGTCAACTGACAAAACAACACAGGTCATACAACATGAGGTCAATTGACGTACCGACATAGGTCACATGGCATGAGGTCAAGTGACGGACCGATACAGGTCACATGACCTGAGGTCAAGTGACGGACCAACACAGGTCACATGACCTGAGGTCAACTGACAAAATGACACAGGTCACACGACATGAAGTCAACTGACGGACCGACATAGGTCACACGACCTGAGGTCAACTGACGGACCGACACAGGTCACACGGCATGAGGTCAACTGACTTACCAATACAGGTCACATGACCTGAGGTCAACTGACACAACAACACAGGTCACATGACATGAAGTCAACTGATGGACCGACATCGGTCATACGGCATGAGGTCAACTGACGTACCAACACAGGTCACATGACCTGAGGTCAACTGACACAACGACACAGGTCACATGACATGAAGTCAACTGAGGGACCGACATAGGTCACATGACCTGAGGTCAAGTGATGGACTGACACAGGTCACATGACCTGAGGTCAACTGACAAAACGACACAGGTCACACGACATGAAGTCAACTGACAGACCGACACAAGTCACATGACCTGAGGTCAACTGATGGACTGACATAGGTCACATGACCTGAGGTCAACTGACAGACCGACACAGGTCACATGACCTGAGGTCAAGTGATGGACCAACACAGGTCACATGACCTGAGGTCAACTGACAAAACGACACAGGTCACACGACATGAAGTCAACTGACATACCGGTATAATGGACCAGATTGCACATTTATATACGGTGCGGCCCATTGCCGTGTTCTACAACATGCTTGACCTGGCAGCGATAAATGCTTATGTGTTATACAAAGCCTGCACTGGGTCCAAGGATTTTGGACTGAGGGGTAGGGGATAGGGGGTGTAGGTGTAGAATTAATGGGTCATTAGCAGGGTCATTAGCATGTGAATCGACATTATATAGCCCACTAAAAGGGACCGGGGGATTTAGAAGCCAAGTTCCCTTGCGCAAAAAAGCGCAGCCTTAGTCAAATTAGTGTTAATTTCACGAGTCCAAATGCCAAAATAAATGTGGGCATGATTGACCCAAGCTGGTGCAATCAGACGAGGTTAGCGAGCACAGAAAAAGGGGATAGAAAAGTGATTGGCCCTCTTGTTAGATCGGGCTTATACTACTATTGTGGGGAAAGGAGATTACTCACTCGTATCTTGGACAACACCATTGGACTTTGTGCCATGGTACGTTTGGCGGCTCCTCTGGCTCTGATTGGTCCCAGATTGGAGATCCTGAACGGAACTGATCTCTCTCAAAATAGGAGAAGGAGATCTGCTAATTTTGATCCAACCGTCGGCTCACCTACTTATATTGACTCTATAGGCATTCCGCGGGGTGTGCCAAATGAATACAAACTGGCTGATCAGGTGGCAGCTGGGTTTGAGAGTTTTCCTATCATTTCAGCAGTGTTTCCTGTTACACCCAATAAAAATGTTGACAGGATAAATTATGTGCATTATAATGTTATGCGACTGTCCAATCTCACCAGAGATGCGGTGGAAGGTCTAGCTGAACAACTAGCGCCGACTTCCCTGATGGCGGTTCAGAACAGGATGGCATTGGATATGATTTTGGCGGAACGGGGCGGAGTATGTAGT
>JBBPBX010005756.1:0-12508 GCA_038048925.1 Garcialebias charrua | reverse complement strand
CGAGATGTTGTCGGGCGCCGAGGCGGACGAAGAGACGTCGTCGGGCACCGAGGCGGGCGAAGAGACGTCGTCGGGCGCCGAGGCGGGCGAAGAGACGTCTGCGGTGTTGGAACACTCTGTCGAGGACGAGGCATCTGTGGCGCTGGGACCCTCATTGTCGGGACCCTCATTGTCGAGCGGCGAGATGTCTGCTTCGTTGAGACCCTCGTCGCCGGGACCCTCATCGTGGGAGCCCTCGTCGTGGGGACTCTGAGACATCGTTGGGACCCACGTCGTCGGGACCCTCGTCGTGAGGACTCTTGTCGTCGTTGAGCGGCGAGAGGTCTGCTTCGTTGAGGCCCTCGTCGTCGGGACCCTCGTCATGGGGACTCTGAAGCTGTTTTCGCATTTACCGGCCCTCCCCAGTTCGGCTCGTCTCTGGTTGGCCCAGACCCAGCCCTGGCCCACCCTCGTTCATTACGCACTGTCCGGAGAGCAAGCCTTGAAGTGGGTGGGGTGTTCGCTTGACGTGGGTGGAGTGTTCACTTGACGTGGGTGGAGTGTTCTTGTGTGCGCGCTTATAGTGTTTTAAGAGAGGACACGCCGCTAACAAGTATTTGTTTGCTGAGTATATATATTAGTGGTTCTGAGTTTAATATTTGTTAATTACTGATTACAAATCAGCAGTGGTGGGCCTCCGACCGCTAGGGAACGCTAAAGCGCTAATCCGCTTATGTCGGACCTAAAGAATTTGTTAGCTTTACAGCGGATTGCCTAACTTTTATAATTCATAAGTGGATTTGTGCTATTTTTATTTAAAATGCAGTACCGCTAATAACTAATTATCTATCAGTAAATACGAAAAAACTTATTTACGAGCTCGGACGACTGCTAACAGACTATATCCTGTCAGCGCCGGATGTGGTCCGTGACAAAAAAGCGTCCCCCTCAGTCTCTTGGTGTGTGCTCTCTCTATAGCAGTTAGCAGCCAGTGTGTTACTCTGCAGCCTTATTGCTTGTTTTCGAAGAGTCAGACGAATACTTTTTAACATGGAGGGTGAACTTATGGATGTTTCTCAGCGGCCTACGCGACGCGTCTGGATTTTAAAAAGTTCGCCATTAGCACTCTTCAAAATGGCGTCCGCGACGGCCACAGAAGCCAGGATTTTACAACAAAACACGGTAAAACAATTATTTCTTTGCTGAGAAAAAATATATTTCATAGCTGACGTTATAGCACAAGTTCTTCTGAGCTTGAGTTTCACAAAATGGTCAAATCTGCTGGATTTAAAAATAGTTCTAAATTAGCACTGTTCAAAATGGCGGCCGCGACAGCCACAGAAATTAAGAACATAAAATAGCTGACAGGGCAGCAAACTTACATACGCAGGGAATCACAAGGAACTCAGGAGACAGAGGCAACAGGAGACAATGCCAGGACAACGATAAACACAGAGATACAGACTTATTTGTTATTTGATTTGATGTTTATTCATTCATTTTAAAAGAACAATACAAAACTAGAACTAGTTTCAGAACTAGTTTGAAGGGACGTTCTACCTCAATCCAGGGAATTAGATTATGGAATGGCTTGGAGAATGTAGTTAAAAATGCCAAGTCAATGTTTACATTTAAGAAAATGATCAAAACGAATGTGTTAAAAAAATATATATGAAATAGCGTAATGTGTATTGTATTAGTTAGAAAATTAGAAAGAGTTAGTCATTTTGTACTGTTGGTTGAAGATTATTATTGTTTAATCTGATTGTTGGAAAAAAGGGGCAGATATAATAAGATTTATTCTTCTTTCTGCTACCTTTCATTTTTTTATATTTTGTACATTATCATTTATGGGATTGTCTTGTATTGTTTCTTTTGTAAAAAAATGAACAAATTTAATAAACATAAACAAACAAAACAGTTTCATCATATACAAGAATACAAGTAGGATAAAAGGAAAGGAGCAGAAAGAAGATGAAATCTTATTATATCTGCCCCTTATTTCACAGTTTGTTCAACCAATGGTAACCTTCAAACAATGGTAACCTTCAAACTACATCACAAAATGAATAACTCTACTTAATTTTTCTAATACACAAACTACATCATAAAATGAATAACTCTACTAAATTTTTCTAACTGTAATACACAAACACACTAAGATACATCATAAGTACAACATAAGTGTAATACACAAACACACTAAGCTACATCATATATAGTTTTTGAGCAAGTCCTTTTTGACCTTTTTCTTAAATGTATACATTGATTTTGCATTTTTAACATCACTCTCCAGAACATTCCACAATCGAACTCCCTGAATTGAGGTAGACCGTCCCTTTAAGCTGGTTCTGAATTGTGGTTTGATGAATATCTGTCCCTTTGAGATTGTAATAACTTTGTCTTTTTATAAAATTTCTTTGGATATTTAAAGGTAATGTGTTATTATGAGCCCTATACATAACTGATAAAATACTATATTCTACCAATTCCTGGAATTTCAATAAATTTAGCTGAAGAAACAAGGTGTTTGATGGGTGACTGAAATGTTTTCTGGTGATTACTCTTACAGCTCTCTTTTGTAAAATAAAAACAGGCTTTGTAATTGTTTTGCACGCTTTTCCCCAAACCTCAATACAATAGATTAAATGTGGAACAATGATTGTGTTATACAACATATACAGAGCTTTATCAATTAAAAAATCCCTGACTTTATATACAGGTACATGAACACACAGCATGACAATCACAAACACCTGGACAACAAAATGGAGGAGATAAGCAAGACAATTAACAGAGAGACCAGGGAGTGTAGGGATGGGGACCCACCACCTGAGAGCAACATGCTTACAACTGTTATCTTGAAGTTCTAGGGTGTAGAGAGCCACAGAAACGGTTATGGTAGGCCGGATTTGGCCCACGGGCCTTGAGTTTGACACATGCGATCTAGTGGTACTAAAAGTAACAAAAGAAGAAGAAAAAAAACAGCCAAATATGTCAGCAGTTTAGCTAACAGACTTTGGAATGGGTACATTTTGTCCTTGTCAAACCTGTTGAAGAGAACCAAACTAAATACTCTGAAACTCAAACAACTTACTGTATAACAGTTCATGCACCGCTAGTTGGCAGTGTAGTGCAAATATTGCATAACTTGCTGGCTTGTTGAATTTAATTAGCGGATTAGAATTAGCTTCCCCTAATTTTCACAAGACATTAGTGCTTTTGAAATTGCGGACCTAAATAAATTAATAAGTGCTTTAGAAATAGCGGAACTAATTTTTGGATTAGCGTTGCCCACCACTGCAAATCAGCTTATGTTACAACGTAAATAACACGAAGCGCGCACCCATTTCCGCCTTTCCGCGCGACCTGAATGTCATTAAACAATAACTAATATTGTCTAACTGTTGCGCGCAGCCAGGGTTTTAAAATATAACTAATAATCTCTAACTTCTACGTGCAGCTAAAATGTTAAGAGGAGTGATTCCTATATGGGTAAGGTGGACACCTGAAAATCCAGTCCGCTGTGTAGCTCAAAGCGTTAGTGCACTGCTATTTTGACCCGGCGAAGCGGGTTCGCTTCCCGCCTGGGACAAAGTTATTTTACTTTTTTTTTTTTATTGGAGTAAATAAAAAGGAGTTTGTTAACCAAACAAACTCCTTTTTATTTAAAAGAAAATGTGAATAAAAAAAAAAAAGTAAAATAACTTTGTACCAGGCGGGAAGCGAACCCGCTTCGCCGGGTCAAAACGACAGTGCACTAACGCTTTGAGCTATACAGCGGACTGGATTTTCAGGTGTCCACCTTACCCATATAGGAATCACTCCTCTTAACATTTTAGCTGCACGTAGAAGTTAGAGATTATTAGTTATATTTTAAAACCCTGGCTGCGCGCAACAGTTAGACAATATTAGTTATTGTTTTAGTTATTGTTTAATGACATTCAAGTCGCGCTGAAAGGCGGAAATGGGTCCGCGCTTCGTTGTTATTTACGTTGTAACATAAGCTGATTTGTGATCAGTTATTAACAAAAATTTAACTCAGAAAAACTAATTCAGCTAACAATTGTTTTAGGGGTTTCTGTAGTTAAATTTGAATGAAATTCAACCCTCGCGCTGAGGTTGTTTGAATGAGTCCCGCCCCTGCTGCAAACAACGAATCAAATGTGAGCAGTACATGACGTGAAACTGGGTCCGTGGGGCCCGGCCCGATAGAACCACGGTGGAGATGGTTCCAGAACAACGGTGGATCCCGGGCGGAAAAGGTAAATGCGAACACGCCGAACCCGGGTTAGAAGCGGGGAGAGCCGGGGAGGGCTGGCCAATGCGAAAATGGCTTCTGAGACACCGTTGGGACCCACTTCGTCGGGACCCTCGTCGTGGGGACCCTTGTCGGCGTCGAGCGGCGTCGAGACTGCAGGCGAGGGGACCACCGTCGAGACTGCAGGCGAGGGGACCACCGTCGAGACTGCAGGCGAGGGGACCACCGTCGAGACTGCAGGCGAGGGGACCACCGTCGAGACTGCAGGCGAGGGGACCACCGTCGAGACTGCAGGCGAGGGGACCACCGTCGAGACTGCAGGCGAGGGGACCACCGTCGAGACTGCAGGCGAGGGGACCACCGTCGAGACTGCAGGCGAGGAGACCACCGTCGAGTCTGCAGGCGAGGAGTAGTCGTCGGGCGCCGAGACATCGCTGGGGACCTCCTCGTCGTTGTCGTCAGGCAGTGAGACCACAGGCGGTGAGTCTGCCGTCGTGACGTCTGCTTCGGTCAGTGAGTCTGCCGTCGTGACGTCTGCTTCGGTCGGTGAGTCTGCCGTCGAGACGTCTGCTTCGGTCGGTGAGTCTGCCGTCGAGACGTCTGCTTCGGTCGGTGAGTCTGCCGTCGAGATGTTTGCTTCGGTCGGCGAGACCGACGTTGAGACGTCTGCAGACGTTGAGACGTCTGCAGACGCAACCGAAGCGTCGAGGTCTGCAGAAGCTGGAGGTGGTGGAGTCTGGACTGCAGCAGCTGAAGAACCAAGGACCAGAGATGGCATGTATTTTGCCACAAAAGCTGCCTGCCAACGTTCCAGCTCCTCCTGCTTCTCCAGAAAGCGAAGGTTGGGCTGTACATCAGGTGGTGAGCGAGGAGGAGATGGACAGCAGGGTGCAGCGGCGAGACGAGGTGGAGAGGGATGAAGCTGAGAGTCGGTGGTCTTGCCTCTCCTTTGCCGCCTTTTCCTGCTACGTTGGCGGTGCGAGCTAAGGACGGGCACACCCCAGAGTTCATCCTCCAGCTCATGCGACGAGCAATAAGCCGGTGGGGTGGAGGAAAAAGCTGGCTTAAAAGCCAGGTGGCTCCCCCAGAACTGAGACCTCATTTCCTCCTTCCTCCACAAGAAGAGGTGCTGGTAGGATCTTCACCTCCGGGCTGTGGTGACCTCGTCTCTGGACGGGTTCGATCCGAAATGCCCCCCACCGGATGACAAGCTCCTCCATCCGCTCCTGCTTCTCCTTGTCCCGTTGAGCAGTTATTTCTGCCTCATGGGCAAGCCATTCAAAAACAGTGGCGGATCTACCATTCAGGCGAACGAGGCCGGGGCCTGGGGCCGCCAATGAGCAGGGGCCGCCAATGAGCAGGGGCCGCCAATAAGCAGGGACCCCAGCCGTCACCTACATCCTTAACATTGCTCCTGCTTGTTAATGTACGTTTAACATAAAAATAATTATAGTTACGATGAAAACTATCTTTAAAAACGCAACAGAAAAAACGGTTGAGTTCTGTACCCCCCTACTAAAATGGACTATTCCGTCATGCGTCATGACGTCACCCACTAATCCAGGAAGTACTGTATGCTCGCTGCTGTTTTGTGTGAGAAGGAAGCGGGAGACAGGAGACAGAAAAGCGGAGCTGAAAAACGTAAAAAGCGTCAAAAAACAATAACGTATGTTTCTTCACTACCGAAAGTGACAACCTTTTTTAATGGGTCGAATTCTAAAACTTCATCAACTGCTAATGACGGTCACGAGCGGCAGCGGCCCATTTAAAAGTGTGGCGGAACCGGACATCAGGATCCAGGAGGAGGAAGTCAATGGCGCCGAGGCAGTGACTCAAGAGATGAAGATAAAGTATTTACAGCAAGATGAGGTACGAGGTTTAGAAATTATTTTGTAGGTTGGGTAAAAGAAATCCTAACAGTAATCAGCTGAGACAACCACTATTTTCACGTTTTCTTTCTGTATCAAAATATTAAAAGATATTCGACCTAAATCTTCTGAATTAAATAGGAGAGAGGGGATTATATATTTTACCTACTTTAGCTCTCTGCCCTGCTTGCTTAGTATACAGTATTATTAAATTATTCGGACTTTACATTGAATAGAATAGATCTAAAATATTCCACAGTTATCTATAAAAAAAAATTCTCAACCATTTTACAAAATATTTGACTGTTAAAACTTCATCAGACTATCATTGTTTTGTTATTTGGTCCATAGTCCCTCCATTAAATACATTATAAAGCACAACTTATAGCTTTCAGAGTAATGCAAAAATGTGTTTTTTAATAATGACAGGTTTGCTTTGGACAGAAATGCCACTGTTAGTTTAAAACAACAGAATCAAAAGGCTAGGATTGCTAAATTAAAATGTTATCTAAAATGTAAAAATTGATATAAATGAAAAGTGACATTCCCTGATGCATGCTCAATAATCCAGGTGGAAAAATCTGTGACATTATTTGAGTCATTTAGTTTACAGTAAGTCTTACAGTCTGTGTAAGTTTTAAGGTTTAAAAAGAAGTCAAAACTTTCAGTCTTAATTATGGAAACTTGGATAAATGAGAGCCTTCACATGTGTTAAATGTAATAATGTCTTATTTTTTCTTTTATTTCCTCCAACACTAACATTTGTTGTTTTTTCAGATGCAGTCTTTAAACATGCATCATTAAAGACCAGAAACAAGACAGAAGACAACTTTCATAGAAGTCCAGCTGAATAATCAAGGTAATTCATGATCACTTAATGCTGTAAAAAGTGTCTCATGCCTGTATTACTAGCTGATGTGATGTCTCTCTTAGTTAATCCTAGATGTTATTATTGTATTTCTCTTGCATTTGTTGTTGGATGTAACTGGGACCCTGTGTACATAATCTCGTTTTCAACACATGTACTACATGCGGTGCAAATGACAATAAATTCTCTCTGACTCTGACTCTGACTCTGACATCTTGCTGTTCATATCGAGCCAATGTGTGAATTAATCTCAAAGTACCACATCTCAACTACACACACTCACTTTTTCACATTGATCTAACAACTGTTCCCTGTTACAGAATATGTAATATAACGTTAAAAGAATTAAAGTTGTGAAAATCTTATAATTTAGGAAAATATATTTCTACTGTATTGCTCACATCTACCCTCTCTATTTGTTTGTGTTTATTTAGTGTTGTTGAATTTTGGTGTAAGACTTGATTTAGAGCCTTTTATTGCAATAATAAAACATCCATCCATCCATTTTCTTCCTCTTATCCGGGGTCGGGTCGCGGGGGTAGCAGCCTAAGTAGGGAGGCCCAGACTTCCCTCTCCCCAGCCACTTGGAGCAGCTCCTCTGGGGGAATCCCAAGGCGTTCCCAGGCCAGCCGAGAAACATAGTCCCTCCAGCGTGTCCTGGGTCTTCCTCTGGGTCTCCTCCCGGTGGGACATGCCCGGAACACCTCACCAGGGAGGCGTCCAGGAGGCATCCTAACCAGATGCCCGAGCCACCTCAACTGGCTCCTCTCGATGTGGAGAAGCAGCGGCTCTACTCCGAGTCCCTCCCGGATGACTGAGCTTCTCACCCTATCTCTAAGGGAGAGTCCAGACACCCTGCGGAGAAAACTCATTTCAGCCGCTTGTATCCGAGATCTCGTTCTTTCGGTCACAACCCAAAGCTCATGACCATAGATGAGGGTGGGAACGTAGATCGATCGGTAAATTGAGAGCTTTGCCTTTTGACTCAGCTCCCTCTTCACCACGACAGACCGGTACAGGGCCCCTTTACAAAGGTTTGCCTGGGGCCCCAAAATGTCTAAGTCCGCCACTGTTCAAAAATATCTATTTTTCTGCTGGGCTCTTTCTGACCGGGGCTTTCTGTCAAGATCTGCTGTTTAATGTTTGAACCCACGAGCAGAAAAACAGACTGGCTCACGAATGTAAAATGAATAATGATTTATTTAACAAAAATAATAATGTTGATAGTGGAACAAAAACACTTACTGAGAGGAGAGGAGATGAGATGAGCAGATCATACACCGTGGAAAGACAAAGCCCCGGTGCTCAAGGAGTGAACACACAGAGTTTAAATACTGACACAAACGAGACTGTGAGGAGCACCTGGAGTGATTAGAATGAGGATCAGCTGTGAATGAGTAAGGCTCAAGGCCTGAGCACAGAGAGACAGACTGAGGAGTGGGAAATGACAGAGACTGAATGAGATACACAGAAACCAGTAATCATAAAGCTCAGAACAACAAAGTATGACAGGAGGGGAACACAAAATAACACACAAATTAACATAAAGAAACCGACAGGGACAGAGCCTAAAAAACAGACAGGGACAGAGACTAAAGAAACATACAGGGACAGAGCCTGACAGTTAGCAGTTAGCTAACGTGAACAGATACCTATTGTTTAGATAAACAGCTCTTAAACCACTCAGATATTTTTTAGGCTTACAGAGTGTAATTATATGGGTTTAATTTACAAGCTGTTGACTTGTATAAGACATTTGAGATACAATTCGATTTATTTATAATTTATTTTAGTAGCGCACAAGACTGTTTGGAAGAAGTCAAACTGAAACAATTTAAATCTAGCAGATTTGAACATTTCGTGAATTGATTAAGGAACGGTTAAGCTCAGGAACCCTTGTGCTATAATGTCAGCTAAGAAATATATTTTTTCTCAGCAAAGAAATAATTGTTTTTACCGTTTTATCTTGTAAATTCCTTTGTGCTGGCTGTTTCTGTGGCCGCCATTTTAAGCAGGGCAAATGAGGCGCTGACGCGTCACGTAACAGTGACGCATAATAGATGCATGTTATAGGGTGAAGCGTTTTATTTATGGATTTTTCCAATTTATTGACAATAATTGGACAAAGCGTGTTATACACAGAAGCGTGTTAAATGCCGACAAATACGGTAAGTGTCAAAGTGTTATGTAAAGAAGCCCAGTCTGATGGGAGAACTACCGTACTTGCCACCGTAAGTGTTGCACCGCCATAGACGTCGCATCTGTCCAAATATATCTAATCATGTGGAAAAATAAATAAATAAATACGTCGCTTTGCCATATGAGTTGCATCTATTATGCATCTATTATGCGTTTGTTACGCGTCACCGATGACAACCCGGAAATATAATAATAATAATTTTTTTAAATTTAAAAGCGCCTTTCAAGACACCCAAGGACAGAGAACCGCTAGGGGGGCGCGTTATGGAGTAGACGTGTGAACCACGAGGTCCCAACATTTAAAAAGAATAAGTTTATAGATCACCCAAAGTGGCCCAATTCTTATATATTTTAAGTTGCAAGTGGAGAATGGACGTTATTTTACAAACTTCTGCCTTGTCTTGAAACAAAATGCCGCCTAAATCATCTGCTAAAGGAGCGCAAGCTAACAGCTCGGAGGCTGCTAGCAAAGCTCAAATAGACCAGGCCATGTTGCTAGCATTCCGCGATATTGTGAAAGAAGTAATTCAAGAAGAAAACGTAAACCTACGAGGTGAAATTAAAGAAGAAATCGCAAAAGCCATTTCACCCATTCAAGCTGCTGTGGACGAATTCACAAAGAAAGTGGGTGACTGTGAAGAAAGCCTGGAGAACTTAGACAAGTGCTTGGAAGTTGTAGAAACCAGCTATGCTGACCTAAACAACCAATATAAAAAGTTATTGGAAAAAACAGACGAGTTGGAAAACAGAGGAAGACGCTACAACTTGCGCATACTGGGAGTACCTGAAGGACTGGAGCAAGAAAACCCCACCAGATTCATGGCTGACCTGTTATTTGAAGTACTGGGTGGTCCTGGCAGACTGGAGAAAGCTCCACTCCTCGACAGAGCTCATCGAGCCGCAGCAGCGGTGCCCTCGAAGGGACAATGTCCACGGGTCTTTATCGTGCGCATCCATTACTACCAGGAGAAGGAGCGGATACAACAACTGGCCAGACAGAAAGGCAAGTTGGAGTTTCGAGGGGACCAGATTCTCATCTTTCCCGACTACAGCATCGACCTGTCCAGACGCCGAGCTGCCTTCAACGGGGTAAAGAAGCTTCTGATAGCCCCAAGCCAAATGGCCCCAAGCCAAATGGCTTGGGGCTGATGTTTTTTAATATTCTAGGGGGCGCTATGGAGGCTATTTGCTAATTAGCATAGACACCTGTTAAAGGAGTGGGCAATGATCGATCATACTGATTTTGGTACTCCTCAGATCAAATCTGTGGAGTTTAGAACCAAACGTATGGTGACGGCGTTACGTCTTACTTCGCCACGTCACCACGCCCACATGCTCCACCCAAAACGAATCAGTGCTGGAAAGCTTGTTACACCAACATGTCTTCGGTCACTGGACACAATGTCACGCTGATTAGGTAACAGGGGTCCGATATGGACCGTTCAACGTAAAACTTTACACTTCCTGTTGTCAGGGGGCGTGGCTTAAGTGATGTCATGATTTGACCATACAGTTTTGCAGGGGACCGGATGTGGGTCAATAACTGAAGGTTTGATGTATTAGACAGTTTTCTTGTAGGTTCTATTAGCGTTTCGTTTTTCATGGCGAGATGTCTAACTTTGAGGCCTGGCCACGCCCCTTTAACATATATGAAAATGCGAGATTATGATAAACTTTTATTTTGCCATGTCTTAAGTACATATTAACCAAGTTTGAAGTAAATCGCTCAAAATCCCTAGGAGGAGTTTGTTCAAATGCGGAGGCTGTAAACGGCCAAAAAGGTGTAAAAAATTTGGTCATTGTTCCAAAATGGCCGCCATACCATTTATCGCACAGTGTTGGTGCCAGAGGGTTTTCTGTTCATCTTGGTGAGTTGGACAAGTGTACCAAATTTCATGATTCTACGTCAAACTAAGGTCAATGCGGAGGGTATTTTGAAATTTTCTAGGGGGCGCTCTTGAGCCGTTTCTGTGGCGATTTTTGCCACGCCCCCAAAATACGTAAATTTTCACCAGACCTGGGACCTCATGTACAAAGACTTGCGTGGATTTCTTACTGAAAAGTGACGTACGGTCAAATCCAGAAAAGTGTCTACGCACAAAAAAATCCAGATTTATCAAACTGTGCGTACACCGGTATCCACGCACATTCCTTTTGTACATCACAATCAACGTGGAATTGAGCGCACATGAGAGAGTGGCCGACTCCGCCTTTGACACGCCTCCGTATAAATATGCAAAGTCATTTAAATATGCCATGCACGACAGGAATGTCGTCTCTGCTCCATTGCAAATCATGTCGGAACGTGGAAAAAAGAGGAACTTCACGGACTGTGAACAGGAATCACTTCTGAGTGAGGCAGAGAAGCACGGAAAAAGGCTTTATTTGGCACGCTCAGCGCAAAACAAACCATCCACTTTTAAATAAGAAGTTGACCAAGCTGCTCTTACATGCCTGTATAGGTTAGTGGTGAGCGCGCACGCCCTTCGTCCCAAAGGTCGTGAGATCGACTCCCGCATGGTACAACGTTTTTTTTATTTTGTTTATTCCAGATTCAAAGAACACAGGAAAACTATTTAATGAAACAACAAGAAATAGAACAATACATGAAATGAAAGGAAGCAGACGATTTCTTGTTTTGTAAATAGTTTTCATGTGTATTTAAATCTGGAAGGAAAAAAAAAAAGAAAAACGTTGTACCATGCGAGATTCGAACTCATGACCTTTGGAACTAAAGGCAAGCACGCTACACACTGACCTAAACGTAGGCATATTGGTACAGCTTGGTTAACTTCTTATTTAAAGAAATCACATCTCATTGTTGTCAATATCGTTGCCACTATTTGGCGCATGCTTTTATATCCACTCATCTAATTGCGTCCATGTGGATGTAATAATCGTTAATCATGTGTGTTTGGTGGGATTAATGATTGTTTTCACATCATGGACACAGTTTCTCAGAATCACCTGTAAGTGTCGCCAAAGGAACAAAGACCACAGAAACGTGCGTACGCCAACAGGGGAGCTTGCGTGGAGGTGCGCAGATATTCACGTTCAGTTCAGTTTTGATACATACGGGGTTTTGCGTGGAAACTGACGTGCGCACGGTTTTTGTGCGTGCGCACGGTTGATACATGAGGCCCCTGATGCGTCCGCCAAATTTGGTGAGTTTTCATATATGATAAAGCCCCCAAAAGGCCACTTAATGGTGGGGAAGAATAAAAAAAAATCTTTTAAATAAAAATTAAAAAATCACTACAATTACAATAGGCCTTCGCAGCACTTAGCTGCTCGGGCCTAATAATAATAAAAATATCTATCTATCTATATATA
>JBBPBX010005755.1:56148-70863 GCA_038048925.1 Garcialebias charrua | reverse complement strand
AGTCTTGAAACAGCATCTGCCGACACATTGGATCAATCTATTTGGCATTCTTTGATCGGCTCCGTTACGTAGTGAGGGTGGGGAGTCTGGGATGTGGCCTTGTGGGGCATAGAGCTTTGGAGCGTGACGTCACTGGTCCACCGCGCACAGCATTGTGGGTAGTTTTTTTTGTAGTTTTTTGTCGATCCGCCATTTTTCCTGCCTTGCTCGTATTTTGTTCGAATCAGGTTTCAACAGCTTAGCAATGGTCCTAAATTGCTGTGTAATAGGATGCAATGTCCGTTCACACGACAGAAAAGGTAAAAAAATAGAAAACGGACTCTCGTTTTATAGTTTCCCTACCTGGAAACAACGCGAGGGCGAGCTTGTGTCGGCCATAACAAAAAGGAGGCATGGATATCAGCAGTGAGACGTCCTGATGTAACGTTCTCCAACATCACAAGATACATGCTTGTTTGTTCCAGACATTTCCATTCAGGTGAGTATTTTAAATCAGTTTACTGGAGTTGTGCCATTTTGTCAAGGTGTATCATGTTTTGGTCGAGTTCAGTGCATAGTGGGTCAACCAAGTTTAGGTCGGACATCTGTGTTATTTTAAAATAAACTGTTTAAAGTTGATTGTGTTGTCACATTGACTGTAGCATATTGTTTTTTATTATTAATTTATTTCTTTATTCATTTTATCAAAATAAATACCCAACAAAGACAAAAAAAAGAAAATATAAAATGAAAGGCAGCAGAAAGAAGAAACTATCTTATTATATCTGCCCCTTTTCCAAACAATCTATTCAAAGAATAATCTATAAGTAACAAAAAATGAGTAACTCATCTCAATTTTCAAATTTCAACATATTACACATTAAAGTACTTCATCTTTTAACAAAATGTGTCTGAATATTTAAGGGTAGTACATTGTTATGACATTTATACATCACCATTAAAATAAGGTAATCTACTAATGGAACTTCAGTAATTTCAACTCAAAAAATAATATACTAGATGGATGACAGTAATGTTTTCTGGCAATAATTATATTACTGATCTCTGCGTTCTCTTCAAGGCAAATCTTCTTATGAGATGGATGAGTCAAATCCCGACTGGGCTCCAACACTGCACTTGGGACACTCCGAGGTGAAAGTGTCAACATCAGACCGACATGCTCATCGATTAAAGAGACGTTACAGCAGAGCACAAGGGGAAGATGAAGGAAGTGATGGAAAGGCAAAATCAACAACCAGTGGAGGCAGCAGGAGATGTGCATCAACCAGTGGTGGAGGCAACAGGAAATGATCATCAGCAGGTGATGGAGGCAGCAGGAGATGAGCACCAACAAGTGATGGAGGCAGCTGGAGATGAGCACCAACAGGTGGTGGTGGCAGCAGAAGATGAGCACACACAGCTTGTGGAGGCTGCTGGAGAGGAGCATGAGCAAGTTGTGGAGTCTGCGGTGGAAACCCCACGAGAGGACATCACTGTCGCTGCAGATGGGGAGGAGGAAGATGAACCAGCAGCAAAAAGGCGACAAACAGAATGTCAGTTGTGCGAACAAAGAAGAGCAGAAATTAATCGTCTCTTACAGGAAAACAGGGAGCTCAGGTCAGAGCTGAATAAAAAACAGCTAGACAAAGAATTTCTTAGGGGAGACACAAAAAAGTCAGGTACTATACAGGACTTCATTGCTTTGACGTATTGTTGTCATTGTTTGAATTTGAAATGAAACAGATCCATTTTGAAGTAAACATTTGATGTAATTAAACATTTCCAGTAAATGTGATGAACGTGTGAGTTAATACATTTTATAGAAAACACACAAAAATGTGCAAATATAAGTCAACAGCATGTTTTACATAATTATGTCTCCCTTGAAGTACAAGCTCTGAGAAATATCTTTAGGAAGCTTCATGCTTTCTGTAGACGTCCAGCCATGTCTGTGTGGTCCACACAAGGTCACAGTGGTTTGATTATGCACCTGTGCAGAGTGGGTGATGCTTCTGCAGGTAAACTTCATCTCCTGCCTCCAGCTGCTGGATGCTGCATGTCTTGTATCTGTGAGGGAACTTTCTCCAGGCAGCAGCGATCACACTGAGTCCATCAGAAGATGCTCCAAGTTCAGGAGTTGGTGTTTATGATGAAACCACATGCTTTAACTTTAAGATTTTTTTTACTGCTAGCTGTATTTTAATGTAGGTGTTTTGATGATTCACACACCATTTTATTTCTGTGTGTAGACACACTGTTACTCAGCATGACCCACGGTGTTCTGGTGGCTCAGAGTCAGAGCAGAACCTGTGAACACAATTAAAATGGTGAATGAAAAGACAATCTATAATATATATTATATGCATCTTAATACATATACTGTATATAGTGATTATAGTAATCTAATCAAGATTTGAAGTCTACATGTTATTAGACATGCTCAAGTCATTAAAAATAAGGTAATTTTCAACTTGGACCTTTGTAATTTAGTTAAAAAACATACTTTAAAAATCAAGTGTTCTCAGTTTTTAATACTCCTAGCATACAGAAGGTTGTTTGATTCTGAAAGAAATGTAAATTAATAATTTATGTACAATTAAGGAGCCAAAAACAACGTACCTTCAACGTATTTACAATCTGGGGGCTTTAAAAATGTCCAAATCATCTACCCAGCTGTTCATAGATTGGACCAGCTCTCCCAGTGATTTGTAATTATAAAAATTATTTGTGGTGTAAACACTGACACAGACCAGGTCTGCTAAAATGACTGGGAAGGGAATGTCAGTGGAGGCAAGTATTACTCCAGGTCTCTGCTCCATTTATTTATTTATTTCAAACGGGCAACATTTCCAATTATACCGATTTTTTCCATGTAGTTTTTTTTTCTCACCTGGGAGAAGCTTATTAGGATACAGTCCACTTTATTTTGCCTGCTTTTCAGAACCGTGACGGAAGAAATCTCCTGAATTTCTTTTATTTTTTCTGAAGACAACAAACATGGCGGTCGAGACCGGAACGCCCCGACACGCCTCCGACACCCGCCCACACAGTGACGTGTGCTCCAAAGCTCTATAGGGGCTGGAAGGGGGGGAGGTTGGGGTTTGGGGCACCGGGGGGTTGGGGCTGCTTGGGCGGGGAGGACCCTGTCTTCGACCTGGGGAGGACCGGGGGGGTTCTGGGGGATATCTGCTAGGGACGGCATGCGGGCCCTCGGGTGGTCGGTGGCGGCGGTCATGGGTCGCCGGTCGGTGACCCGGCTGTGCTGGGGTGGTTTCGGGGCGGGTGCCGGGGGCTTGGGACTCTGGGGGCGTGTCGTCCCCGGGCTTGGGCCTGGTGGGGGTCGGGGGTCTTGGGCTCTGGCGGGCGGGTCGCCGGGCTATGGGCTGGCTGGCGCTCTGGTGCCCGGCTCTGGCCGGGGGCTCTCGGCTCGCTGGTGGGTTGGGGGTTCATATGCTGGGGGGTGGGTGTCTGGGGGCGTGACTGGTGGCCAATGGGAGGGGGCGGGCAAACCCAGCCTGGGTGTCTAATGTGTTATGTGTTCTGAAAGTTGTTAATATGAAGGGTGGGTGTAGTATTTCTTCTGGGGTGGGGATTAAGTGGATGTCCTTGATGATGGTCTTGGACTATGCTTGGCCGGTGTGCGGGCCCTGGTTGGGGCCTGTTCTTGGTGCTTCCTGGCTCTGTCGGCGGTTGGGCGGGCGCTCTTGGCCGTGTCGTCCATGTGGGATTTTGTGTCTTCTTGGACGGCGGGCTGACTGCGGTTCGCAGGGGTCGTGGCGGCCCTGGTGGGTGTGGGCTGTTGGTTCTGCTGTTGGCGGCCCTCGGGGCCGTGTCCCTCTCTGGTCTTGGCTCAATGGCCTGGCGGTCGGAGAGGTGTTTCTTTTACCTCGCTCCTTGGGTGGACCCTGGCGAACTGGGGGGGGTACGCAGGGTCAGCGGGGGAGCTGACTCGCTGTGGGAGCACTGTGCCTGCACTGTGCCTGGGCAGCACGGTGGCACAACTGGTAGAGCTGCTGCCTCTCAGCGAGAAGGTTGCCGGTTCAAATCCCGGTCCGGGGCCTTTCTGGGTGGAGTTTGCATGTTCTCCCCGTGCATGCGTGGGTTTCCTCCGGGTACTCCGGTTTCCTCCCACAGACCAAAAAACATGCTTGTTAGGCTGATTGGTGACTCTAAATTGACCCTAGGTGTGAGTGTGAGAGTGGATGGTTGTTTGGTGTGAGTGAGACAGGTCCCTCTTGTAAATGAGTCCCTGTGACTCAACGAGGCTAGCCTGTATAAATAAAGGTTGAATGAAAGATATTTTCTCCCCATCCCTCACCACACACATCCGCCCTCTTCATCTTAAATTGATACATGTAGGGAATTTGAGTCTCGGGTGTGCTGCAATGGTTTTACATCTCTGTTGTTCAGAGCACCTGGGACTCAATTTTATATACACTTTAGACATTCATTCATAAACATCTTCATAAAAGTCACATATAGGGAATGGAGTGAGCACTATGGCTATGGGTGGCGGGATGACATCAATCTCGCCCCCATGCCTATGCTCACTCAACATTATGCATTTAGACAATAAGGGCCTGGGTTAGAGTTGGAGTGGAGGGGAAACTGGTACAATGCTAGCCTTTGCTCCTTCTCTTTCCCTTTTAAGTACACTTTACAACAACACTCACCAACAGTACATTTGGGGACGGGGGTGTGTGTGTCGGGGTCTTGATTTGTTAATTTCAATTTTATTTATTTATGTATTTATTTATATATATATATATATATATATATATATATATATATATATATATATATATATATATATATATACAGGTATTCCCCGATTTACGAGCGAGATCCGTCACAAGGGGGCGCTCGTAAACCGGAAATCTCGTAATTTGGAACGGCCGCCATTTCTCTCGTAAACCCGGAAGTCCGCTCGTAAATTTCGCCAGCGCACCTAAAAACACTCTATTTTCATCTAAAAACTACTTTTGAGTGCATAAAAATGATCGGAAACGTGTGTTTATATGCTTAACTTGCTAACTGTAGTGAAAAAACACATGAAAACTCAGTATTTTTTTCGTTTTTTCCAAAAATTCAACCCGGAAGTCCGCTCGTAAATTTCGCCAGCGCACCTAAAAACACTCTATTTTCATCTAAAAACTACTTTTGAGTGCATAAAAATGATCGGAAACGTGTGTTTATATGCTTAACTTGCTAACTGTAGTGAAAAAACACATGAAAACTCAGTATTTTTTTCGTTTTTTCCAAAAATTCAACCCGGAAGTCCGCTCGTAAATTTCGCCAGCGCACCTAAAAACACTCTATTTTCATCTAAAAACTACTTTTGAGTGCATAAAAATGATCGGAAACGTGTGTTTATATGCTTAACTTGCTAACTGTAGTGAAAAAACACATGAAAACTCAGTATTTTTTTCGTTTTTTCCAAAAATTCGCAGCTCGTAAGTCTGGAACCTCGCAGATCAGAGCGCTCGTAATTCGGGGACTACCTGTATATATATATATATATATGTATATATATATGTATATATATTTATTTATTTTTCTCTTACCCCCCTGGTTGCCTGGCGGACATTCTGGGGGTGGGCCGTCAGGGGTTGTGCTGGGGTGTGGGGGGGTTCGGGGCCTGCGGGTTCGCCGTGGGCGGGGCTGGCAGTGCGCTCCCCCTGGGGCTGCTTGGGCTCGGGTGTCCTGTCCTGTCGGCAGGGCGCGGGGTGGGCCGGATCTTGGATGTCTGCTACTCTCCACCCCAGAATGAATGGGCCTACCTCCTGGGTTTGGATGTGGGCTGCCCCATGTAGGGAGCAGGTACATGTCTTGGACCTAGGGGGTATAGAGTGTGCATCGGGATTATGAATGGAGCGTGTCGTTATTGTTTGTCTTTCTGTGACTGAGGGTGAGGATGAGGGTGGGTCTGAATGAGTGTGTCTGTGTATGAATGTTTAAGTGTCAGGCTGGGACTTGGACTGCCCCCTCTCTGATACTTCTGAGGCTACCTAGTGTCGCGCTCCTGCCACGTGGCCCCCTGGTGGGTGTTCCTCTGCCTGCGGGCGTGCTTGGGGCCCTCACTATCTGGGGCTGGGCGCTTGGGCGTTTGTCGGCTCGGCCTGGTGGCTGCCTGGTGGGGCTCGGGTCCTCTGGTCCTGTCGGGTCTGGACCTGAGGGATGGGCGTCCCCGGTGCCCGAGCCTCGGTGACCGGCCCTGGGGCTACGTCGGTGCAGCGGGCTCCGGCGGGGGCCTGTGTATTGTCGCGGTTGACCCCGGGGGGTCATTGTGTGTGGTCGCTGGTGGGGTTCGTCCGGTTCTTCCCCTTGGTCGGATCTGGGGAGTGGACGAGTGGCTCGTCCTGTTCGGGTGGTCCTGGGGACTCTGGGCTCGGGGTCCTTCCTGGGGTCTTGGGCTTTGATCGCCCCTTCGTCTGTCTCGGGCTTTGGGGGGACGGATCTCTGATGCTTCACAGTCGCTACTAAATGTTCTATTGGAGGAACCTTATTCACTTATGCATGCTCACAACCACACACAATTGGATGCAGGGATGTATATGTAGATATATGCAGATATGTAGATGGGTATATAAATGAATATAAATGTATATGTATGTCCATCTATCCATCTTCTTCCGCTTATCCGGGGTCGAGTCGCGGGGGTAGCAGCCTAAGTAGGGAGGCCCAGACTTCCCTCTCCCCAGCCACTTGGAGCAGCTCCTCTGGGGGAATCCCAAGGCGTTCCCAGGCCAGCCGAGAAACATAGTCCCTCCAGCGTGTCCTGGGTCTTCCTCTGGGTCTCCTCCCAGTGGGACATGCCCGGAACACCTCACCAGGGAGGCGTCCAGGAGGCATCCTAACCAGATGCCCGAGCCACCTCAACTGGCTCCTCTCGATGTGGAGAAGCAGCGGCTCTACTCCGAGTCCCTCCCGGATGACTGAGCTTCTCACCCTATCTCTAAGGGAGAGTCCAGCAGAAAACAACAATCCACAGAGTCATCTGCAGATGAATGATTGACAGCGGTCAGGGCGTGAAGATCAGTAGACAGAACATCAGGGGAAATGTTTTTAAAGTCACGGAAATGGATAGGTAGTTTTGGGTTTGAAGCAGGCGAAGAAGAAGGCACTTCCAGGGAGATGACCCTGTGGTGTGAGACACCCAGGTCATATACAGATAAGTTATTGATGAGTACAGTGTCTGTAATCACCAAATCCAGAGTATGCCCCCTGCTGTGCGTAGGGGCGTCAACGTGTTGAGTGAGATTAAGAGAGTCCAGAAGAGACTTAAAATCTGTTGCCAGTGGTGAAGAGGAATTGTCCATGTGGATATTTAAGTCGCCAAGAAAAATGGTCTTCACAGGGGAGGTATATTCAGATTGTGTTCAAATGCAATGCAATGAAAGCCTCTGGGTAGATACCCGTCTACGAGGTTGTGTTGCTGGGTTGTGTAGCTGAAAGTAGCTGCTATGATGAGTTTCTCCTCTTGAAGCCTTTTAAATGAAAACCACATCAAAAAGCAGCATTATTGTGAAAGGAAAAATTAATATACACATCCTAATGTTTTATTATTATACTGTTTTATTGTATGTAAGGCATGATGTCTGAACTGGTGAATTTCTCTCTGCTCTGAGTGCAACCATGCATAAACTCTTGTATTGATTTGTTCTTGTGCCAAGGTACAAGTATTGATTTTCTCCTATGCCAAGGTACAATGAACCTGCAAAGTTTCAACATCAAGAGCTCTCTGTTCCTTTTTATCTTGGTTTATCAAATGTTCGTGTATGAAGGCTGCAGAGTAAACTGTTTGACCACGGGAGGCTACTCGCTCTTGTCCAATGAGCTTTAGAGGCGTATGACTTTCTGCAGATGTGACCCTTGCCTGCAAGTGTGTTATCTCCAAGTACAAACAAACCTGAGGTCTGGTATCTAACTGAAACCTCCTGGTTCTGAAGAGATGTTTGTCTAAAGCCAACTGTTTCTGATTGTGTAACCCAACTGTCAACATATCCTCCCAGCACATCTCAAAGTCCAGATTCTGTTATTCAAACTTGTGGAACTTTCCATGACGTGTGAAGGAGGGTATAAAACTGAGACACCATGATGTGCTCCCTCAGAGCAGCTCAGAACAACCTCGTGCTTTGTACTCTGTTGTCTGTTTTCCTTTGCAAAGAAAATTAAATACTTTTTATTATTTTTAAAACTCGTTTCAGTCTCCAGTTTTCTTTTAAGGATTTTTTCCATCGACAATTTGGTAGCAGAGGGATGGTTTCTTTGGAAGTTCGTCTTTCTCTCATCGGAGCATCACGACGGCGGCTGATCACCAAAACCTCCAGAACCTCCAGCTAGACTTTCCGGAGAGGGAGGACGTCTGATTCTCCGTGGGAGGAGATCGACTTCAACAGAAAACCTCAACATCCAGAACTGCGAGACTGAAACTAAAACAGTAAGGTAAAATTTATCGATCTTTCAAAATTAATTTTTAGTAAAACCTTACCACGTAGAAATGTATTGAACGAAAAATACATCGAGTGTAAGGTCTAAAGAGACCGAGTGGGAAGTCCTTAAAGGGACAGTAGGGTTTCTTCTGAAATAAGATTAGGAAACCGAGTTAACACGTGTGTAAGATTTATCGATTAAAATACGATAAACTGAGTGTAAGATTTATCGATAAAAATACGACAAACTGAGTGTAGATTAACCAGTCATAAAAATATACATTGCATCTCTACTTAGATATAGAGGCGGCGGCGATAAAAATTATATGATATGGGTACAGCAAACCCCCGACCTACGACCCCATCGACCTGCAAACCATGGGACCTACGAACGTATCATATTTAATAAAAATATGAAATTATTGTATAAAAAAAATATATATATATTTTTTTTATTATTTTTTTGTGTTTAAATGTTCTTAATTTCATGTGTACATCACTTTGTTGCAGCTGTGGTTGTTTTAAAGGCTTTATAAATAATAATTATGATAAAAAATGATCATTTCTGATCATTTTGTGCAACTTCCGGTCATAACAGGAAGAAGGTCGGTCATAACAGGAAGAAGGTCGCCAGTCACCGGAGGCCAGCCATCTTAGGGTTAGTCACGGCTGGCAGCAAGGTTTGGAAGACTTGTTGATCAGGATTGCCTCATATGGATTAATTACTATCTGGAATCGCTCTGTGAGCTCTGTGGACGTCTCAGGCGGAGAAGCAACTGCAGATTGATGGCCGATTGGGCCGCACCGCCGCTCCAACACCAGCTCATGGCCTGGCTAGCAGAAGCTAACACAGGCCTCGAGAGCTAACACAGGCCTCGAGCAGCTCCCGTGGTTTGCTCGTCGCGCTGCTCGGCCTGATAACAACAACGCATGGCAACCTAAGATGTCGGCTATGACCATCTCAAAGTAAGAAAATATATTTTTATTTATTCTGTAAATGTGAATAGCAATGTTTAACATTACAGTACACTACTGTACATGCTTAAATGTGTGCGCGCGCTCCGTTAGCATGATAAATAAAGGTTGAATGAATGAATGAATGAATGAAATTTTTTTTTAATTATAATTTTCACCCCCTACCTACGAACGGATCGAGCTGCGAACGGTTCTTAGGTCCCAAACTCGGTCGTAGATCGGGGGTTACCTGTACCAGTTATAGTAAAAATATGGATTACATTCCATGCGGTCCAGAGGCGGACAAAATGAAAAAGTTACACGGAGATTCTTGTCTTAAGTTCGTTGCACAATGGCATCATGAGTTCGACTATCCAAAAAATGGGTCTTTCGATCCAGATGACATCCAGCAGCTTGAGGAAAAGCTGGCTGAACAGAAATTACAAATGGCTAAAATGAAAAAGATACCGAGAAACGTATTCACAGCAATGCACAACCATGAGCAAGCATTTAGACTTTGGAAAAATGAATCAAAGGCACAAAATCAGAAAATAAACCCTAAAACTCTCCAGATGGTTCAGAAAATTGGAAAGAACAAACAAAGTGATCTGACAGGTTCAAAACCAACAGTTTTAAAAACAAAATGCTCAAAGCCAGCAAAAGCAGCCAAACTGATAAAGACCAGACTAACTCGACATTTTCCTTCTGTTTCTTTTTTACATGCAACGGAGAGCGATGGACTTCCTAACCCCACGGCTCCTTTGTACCCATCCCTCGCTGGCCTAAGAGAACCACCACCTTACGCTCCACCAACCGGAGGGCAAGATCCTGAACTCCTTCAACAAAAAACTGCCTGGTCACTGACTACAGATGATGACTACCAATTACCCAGAAGAGCCGGTGGGAGCGTTGGAAACATTGATGAGAGCAGCAGACACCAACAATGAGTCCAACAGTGAACCAGTCTCTGGGACCGTGTCCACATCCTCTACACCTGGTGTCTCCTCCCCATCTCACTCAACAGCATCCAGTGCCATAGGTTCAATTTCAAGCCGCACAAGGGAAAAGTTGGAGAAAGAAAAAAGGGCTCTCCAAGAACAATTAGAGGCCCTAAGACGTGAAGAAGAGACAGCCACACTTGATGAAACTACCATCAACGCACCTATGCTTGAAGTTGGTGGCGCTGAAGAACCGCAACTCATCTACCGGGTGTGGCCTAAAGATGAACTCACCAAGATGGCTCGTGAGCATCTCCCGGACCGTGCGCAGGGGGGAGAAGCCATAGCAATAGCAATGATGAACATGGTTAAGGTGCTCAGCCCAACCATACCAGAACTCAGACTGATTTTGGCCACTGTGTATGGCATAGGGTTTGTCAACAAAGTGGGGGTGGACAAATTTGAAGAAGACCAGGTCCACCAGCGTCTCAAAGAAACAACCTACGAGCATGACAACAACGAACAGTTTCGAGACATAATCATCAAAATAGGAGGGGCCATCACCAAAGCTTTTCCAGCCATACCCAAATACGGTATGATCACAGATACTGTACAAAGAACCGATGAGGCACCCCACGACTACCTCAACCGCCTGCTTCCCGTGTTCACCGCACACTCAGGTATCACACCACCTGAGGATGACTGGAGAGGAGAACGGCTACCATCTGCGTTTGAGACTGTCTTGTGCCAGTACCTGATGAATGGCCTCCTGTCCAACATCAGGAAAGCAGTCAAGACCACCTACATTGGCTACAATGTGGAAATACGCCTCAACAAACTCCTCCGCCATGCTTGTCACGCCTGGGACATGCACTCAGCTGAAGTCACCTCAGCCCAGAAGAGAAAGCAACGTGCGGCTGAAGACGCACAGCTGACACTCCTCAAAGCTGCCACCCAGATGACTTTGGGACACCCTATGAACTCACCACAGAACTGGCAACCACGGTTAGAAGAACCTACAGGTTGTTTCATCTGCGGCTCTGAAGATCACTGGATCAAAGACTGTCCCCACAAACGCAGAGGTCGAGGGCAACACCGGGGTCAACACATGGGCCAGGGTCAAAGGCATCCCTACCAAGGCCGCCCCGGTCAGGACATCCCCTACCAAGGCAACCCCACCTCGGGACAGAACTTTCCAGGCCCACACAGAAGAGGGGGACGCGGCAGAGGTCAGCAGCCACAGCAGGGACAAAGGGGAGGCCACTCTACCTGACTAGAGAGGGGGAAGGAAGGTCCAGCTCTCCAAACAGCAAGTACACGCACACACACATCTGTTTTTGACCAAGACTTGTGTCCATCCACATACCTGAAGTACACCCAATCAGCCTGTCAAAAATTGCCCATGCTCACAGTGAATGTACAGGGAATGGCACTCCCATTCCTTGTAGACTCAGGAGCAACAAAGTCACTCATTAAGAGAAAATTATTCCCAGATGCACCATTATCAGGACAAATTATCACTTCCACAGGAGCATCAGGCATGGCGATCCCTGAACCTGTGACAAGTCCTTTATCAGTGATAAACCCTTTTGACAAAACAGAACACACACATCAGTTTCTACTATCAGAATACTGCCCTATCAATCTTTTAGCAAGATACTTGATCTTAAAGTTCAACCTGACTATCACATGTGGACCAGAAGGACTTCTAGTTTCCACACCTGACCCAAACACAACCACTTTCTACTCAGAACCAGTCCTATCAGTACTGGAGTGGTTGCTCATTGACCTGACACAGACCAAAATACTGACTGAAATGACTATAGAAAGGATGTCACCGAACTCCATTCTACATGACCCCAACACATTACATTGTACAGCACACCTAGTGACTGACCCAGATGACCCACTCATAGCCCTCTTCCTACACACACCACCCAAAACCCTCCACCTCACAACCATTTGTTGGACACAAGAAGTCTGTTTTTCCCTAGTCTAATTAAAAACAGGGGACACACCCATCTCACTATCACAATGGTCATTTTTTACAATGCATGACTCATTTCCGCATGTGTCACTCGCTCGTGACCAGTCACTTCAGTGGAAAGACCTTGGCCACATGGCCTTGGATGCAGTGACCACAACAGACTGGTTACCAGTAGGTGATTGCATGTACTCACCATCACTCTTCATGTTCATGCGAGACATCAACTTTGAGGTTTATGTGACTCCAATCCAAGTCCCAGTTGATCAAACAGCATGACTAACAACAACAACTTTTTCTAAACTGCAGGTTGATGACCCCAGACTCTCAGAGGTCCCAAAACACCTATGGGCCCAAACCAAATATGACGTAGGATTAATTAAAGGTCAAGAACCGATTCAGATCACTCCTAAATTGTCCTACAGACCTAAAATTGCCCAATATCCACTCAAGCCAGAGGCTGTTGAAGGAATAACACCTGTTTTCCACTCTTTGTTGAACGCAGGAGTAATTATTTCTTGCCCCTCCTCACCGGTACGAACGCCAATTTTTCCTGTCAAGAAAATCAGACCAACACCCCGATGAATGGAGGTTTGTTCAAGACCTACGTGCTGTAAACGCAGCTGTTCACGCACGTGCTCCCATCGTACCGAACCCCTATGTGATTTTATCACAAATTCCATCTGGTTCAACTTTCTTCTCCGTTATTGACTTGGCTAACGCATTCTTTAGTGTACCAGTACACCCTGACAGCCAGTTTTGGTTCTCCTTTCAATTCTTGGGCAAGTCTTACACTTTTACCCGTCTCTGTCAAGGCTTCTGCGAAAGCCCTACCATCTTCCACCAGGCACTTAACGACAGCCTGATGGGTTTCACCCTTCCTCCAGGTTGTGCACTTCTGCAATACGTGGATGACTTGTTGTTGTCCGCACCAACAGAATCACTTTGTCAAACACACACAATACGCCTACTTCAATATCTTGCAGAACAAGGTCACAAGGCGTCACTCTCAAAACTTCAATTTGTACAGCCATTGGTCACGTTCCTAGGTCACAGAATCTCTGCTGAAGGGAGAGATCTGGCCGACACTCGCGTTAAAGCCATAGTTTCTCTGCCACTCCCTACAACTAAAAAACAACTCATGTCTTTCTTGGGATTATGTGGGTATTGCAGACATTTTATTCCTAACTACGCGGAACTCGAAGCTCCACTTCGCGCTGTCTGTCATGAAAAAGGCCTTCAAATGAGCTCCAAATTAACCTGGACACCTGATGCATTGACTGCTTTTGAAGCACTCAAGGCTCAGTTGCAAAAAGCACCTACACTTGGGATTCCAGATCCAACTCGCCCGTTTGTGCAGGCTGTGGATGAACGTGCAGGGTGCATGACGTCAGTTTTGCTTCAGAAGCATGGTGACAGGATGAAACCTGTTGCATACTTCTCTGCAAAACTCGACCCAGTTGCTGCAGGACTCCCCCTGTGTTTGCGCGCGGTTGCTGCAGCTGAAAAATCTGTATTGGCAAGTAGAGACATCGTGGGGTACTCTGATTTGACCCTGTTAGTCCCCCATGCTGTCACACAAATTCTAAATGAACAAAAAACTGTGCACCTGTCGACAGCACGCTGGCTGAAGTACCACACTACTTTGTTAGACATGCCTAACATCACCATCAAACGTTGCAACGTACTTAATCCAGCCACTCTCTTACCCTCACCGGATGAGGGCACTCCACATGATTGCATGGCTGAACTTGAGGTTTTGTGCACACCTCGACCTGACTTAAAACAAGACCCTATCTCTGACCCTGACTGGGAGCTGTTTGTTGATGGCTCTTCCTCACGTGACATGAACACAGGTTCCATCAGAAGTGGTTACGCAGTAGTGACAAACACACACACCATTGAAGCAAAATCACTTCCACCTTGTTCAGCTCAAGCTTGTGAACTTATTGCTTTGACCAGAGCTTGTCAGCTCTCTGAAAACAAATCAGTCAACATCTTCACTGACTCACGCTATGCTTTTGGAGTTGTTCATGACTTTGGAGCACTTTGGAAACATCGTCATTTCCTTCGCTCTGATGGACAACCCATTCTTAACCATAAATTGGTTGCTGAACTTCTTGAGGCCATCACCTTGCCCAAACACATTGCTGTCATCAAATGTGCTGCTCATACCAACAGGAAAGACTATATTTCCATAGGTAATGCAACTGCAGATACTGCAGCCAAACAAGCTGCTACACAGATACCTGAATCACTTTCTATTTCCACACTCACATCTAACACAGAACCTGACATTTCTTTCACACTCAAGGACATGCAGAAAATGTCCACCCCTCATGAACGAGCAGAATGGAAGCGTTTAGGTTCCACCTTTAAGGATGGACTATGGATTGGTCCAAACAATAACCCTTGTCTACCTGAACAC
>JBBPBX010005755.1:42419-55177 GCA_038048925.1 Garcialebias charrua | reverse complement strand
CACGGTGAAGGTCGCTGAGAGGGCTACCTGGGTCCACGCTTCCCACTGTAAGCTGTTTCGAGGAACGAAGCCACCGATAGAGGAGGATCAGGACGGGCCAGAACTGACGTCAGTATCTGATGCTCGAATGCTGGATGCCGACGAGGGTGCAGCAAAGCATCGGATGCTCAAATGCTAGATGCTAACGAGGGTGAAGTAACCTTCATACACACTCTTCCTCTCACGGCTGAGGGAACGGACTCAGAGTGAGGTAGCAAGTGCGTGACGACACATACGGTATAACACTCACAGTCCGAGTTACGGCTCCCTGTGAAGGCAGCAGGTACCTAAACCTACAACTAGGTTGAGTCCATCCAACCCTTGTTTTTTCCCTAGTTAGCAACCTCTGAACAAACCATGAGGCGCAGAGACTCTATGAACTGGACTGAAACTCATCCATGGACGGTCATGCTGATCCTTGGCGTCACAACAGGTTTGAGTTGTGGCACAATTTTCCTGTGTAGTCACCTTTGTTTATTTCCAAATGAAGGACCCTGCACACCAACAAAGGTAAATAAAAGAAGCATTCCAGTATCTGCTTATCAGAAGCTGATTCTTGACTACGAGATCAACTCAACTACTGCATTTCAGTTTGACTTATGTGATGTAATCAATTGCAAAGGCCATGATTTGTGGTACCGAAGTGCTGATCTGTATTTGTGTTTAGATATCTTGATGAACGCTGATGGTTTCCCGGTACACAACACTTGCATGCGAAGGTTTGTCCATCAATCAGGGATGCGGTTACCAGGAACTCGTGATCCAACGTGTTCTTGGTCCACAGTCACCACATACATAGGACGGTGGACAACCACACGCTCAGATTTGACTAAAAACTCAAAGAAATTGTGGGACAAAGTTAGATTCCAAAGAGATTACAACCCAGCAAAAAACCCAATCACACTTTCATTAAGTAAGTTACCTGGTCCTCCAAACGATTTCCTTTCACAAACAAAATCAGATTTTTACACTTTCCTAATCCAAGCCGACGTGTCAGGTACAGATCCAAAGGGATTTGTTACCATCAGATTTATTCCCCCACCACAACCAACCATTACACACCGATCACTCAATCTCTGAGTTTGAAAACTTTCAAGGAGAAAATATTTCAGTTATTTCCGTAGATTATACAAAATTAAAACCTGAACAGCTGATAGAACGTGCAACGGGACATGGAGATGACAACATGTGGTTATCATGGTTAGTAGAAGCCGCAAGGGAAGCCCAACTTAGTAATTATGTAACTTCCGCTGCGGCAAGACCCAAACTAGTCACCCAACCAGCCCCTTTGTTCCCTGAAGATATTTGGGGATACAAAAGTATGTTAGCCCTCACCAGAACCAATCCAGAAAACTGCACCACAGTGGTCGACATATATCCGCCAATTCACAACAAAACACATCCAGGTTCTTTTCGCCCTAATCGCATTTTTAAAGGTTACCATTGTTTCAACTTTACCACGGGAAATCCGAACATTAATTACGGGAAAATCAACCACGATTGGTGTAACACCACTGAAGACGTAGATACTACTGATGAACAAACCCAGAAAATAGGTACTTGGGCCAGAGCAGGATTGTATTACTATTGCGGAGGTCAAAGGTTATCAGTCAAAATCCCTGAAAAAACTATAGGACTTTGTGCTCTAGTACGTCTTGCAGCACCACTTTTGTTAGTTGGACATCAGTTGACTTCACAACATATTAGAACCAAATGAGACGTAGATTTTAATCTAAATACCGACTCCAAAACTTATATCAATGCAATAGGAGTTCCACAAGGCGTTCCGGATGAATTCAAATTAGCTGAACCTGTCGCAGCAGGTTTTGAAAACCTACCGGTTATAGGAGCCATTTTTCCTGTAACTTCTAACAAAATCATAGCTAGAATTAATTTTGTCCACTATAACGTGTTACGTCTGACCAATCTCACTCGAGATGCCATTGAAGGCCTCTCTGATCAATTACGTCCCACATCTAAAATGGCAATTCAAAATCGAATGGCCCTAGACATGATATTAGCTGAGAAAGGAGGCGTATGTTCAATGATTGGTGATCAATGTTGTACTTTTATCCCTAATAACATAGCTAGATGGCAAAGTATCCAGAGCCCTTAAAGGCCTAAAAGAACTCTCCCATGAAATGCAAGAAGCTTCAGGAATTAACAATCCCTTCTCTGATTGGTTTAATAGAATGTTTGGTAAATGGAAAGGTATTATTATGTCCCTAATCATCTCTGCTGGAGTTTGTTTAGTCATCCTTGTAACCTGCGGCTGTTGCTGTATCCCATGTCTTCGCTCCCTGTCAACACGCTTAATTTCAACTGCTCTCACCCCTGAACAACAAACAGACACTCATGCCCTTCTCCACAAAGACCTAGATATGGATTTAGAAAGTAACATGGGCACCTTTGCTTCCACTCCCACTACCTTCATCCTAAAAAACAAACTAAAGTAAAATGAAAATTACATTGACAATAGCAGACAACTCCGCTTCCTTACATATTGAGACCACCCACTTAGAAGACATATTGATCCTCCACTACACTGCAGGTGGAGAAAACATTTAGGTTCCTTTTGATGGTTTTGTATCAAGGTTGCATTTTCTTGACGTGGTAGTCAAAGCCGTAAAATATATTGTAAATCTTAGCCAATGGCATTTCAGACTCCCATTTGATTTAAGCACTGTCACTGGACAGCACTTCCAGAATTAAAATATGACCATACTTCATTTTATTTTCACTTATCGATTTCATTTATTACTTGATGTATTTTTCTTTTATAGTTTAGCTTTGCCACAAACTAGGGTCTGTAACCCACAAAAATAGCTCTTGCCATTTTCCATTTGAAGTTAATGAAGGATCCACATGAAACCACTATAATGTGAAATGTGTTTTCCTGATTATTTTTTCAGAGTCTGATACTGTCTGTATAGTCTCATTAATTTTTATCTTAAATGTTGTTCCATAAAGGAACAAAAGGGGGAAATTGTGAAAGGAAAAATTAATATACACATCCTAATGTTTTATTATTATACTGTTTTATTGTATGTAAGGCAGGATGTCTGAACTGGTGAATTTCTCTCTGCTCTGAGTGCAAGCATGCATAAACTCTTGTATTGATTTGTTCTTGTGCCAAGGTACAAGTATTGATTTTCTCTTATGCCAAGGTACAATGAACCTACAAAGTTTCCACATCAAGAGCTCTCTGTTCCTTTTTTATCCTGGTTATCAAATGTTCGTGTATGAAAGCTGCAGAGTAAACTGTTTGACCATTGGAAGCTACTTGCTCTTGTCCAATGAGCTTTAGAGGCGTATGACTTTCTGTAGATGTAACCTTTGCCTGCAAGTGTGTTATCTCCAAGTGCAAACAAGCCTGAGGTCTGGTATCTAACTGAAACCTCCTGGTTCTGAAGAGATGTTTGTCTAAAGCTAACTGTTCCTGATTGTGAAACCCAACTGTCAACACATCCTCCCAACACATCTCAAAGTCCAGATTCTGTTATTCAGACTTGTGGAACTTTCCATGACGTGTGAAGGAGGGTATAAAAACTGAGACATTGTGATATGCTCCCTTAGAGCAGCTGAGAACAGCCTCGTGTCTTGTACTCTGTTGTCTGCTTCCCTTTGCAAAGGAAATTAAATAATTTATTCTTTTTAAAACTTGTTTCAGTCTACAGTTTCTTTTAAAGATTTTTCTATCGACAACTGAACTGAACACTGAACTGTTCCAGCACCTGTCCCACCAAGAAGAAGTTATGAGTACAGTAATGAGGACAAATACAACCACATTGCTGCTACTGGACAAAAACTTGATTAGTTAGATTGTAAACAGTCTGTTGCTGCTTATTGTTCTGGTTCTGACTGTTATTGTATTTATTAAGATTTGTATTATTGTTCATATAGTTTATTTATTGTAGAGTGCTGTTTATTTAAAATATCATCCAAATGGGTCACTTTTATTTATTACTACAATACAATACAAACATATTTTTGGCATATTTTCAAAATAAACATTTTGTAAGTCTTTATTTTGTCAAAAAAAAAAATTGTACCGAAAATAAACCGAACCGAGCCCTCCTTGTAGTTGAACCGAACCGAAATGTGATTTTAGCGTACCGTTACACCCCTAATATATATATATATATATATATATATATATATATATATATATATATATGTATATATACATATATACATATATATGTATATATATATAAATACCACATACATATGGTAAATTAAGCTTACTTATATAGCACTTTCCAGCCAGCCTACCTGTCCCTTTTTACTATAACAACAACAACAACAAAAAGCAAGATCAATAAAAATAACTTACCCAAGTATACCCTGATGCATGCTCAATATTCCAGGTAGAAAAACCTAAAAAGCTAAGTCTGGTCCTCTGGACATTCAAAAAACAAAACAAAACAAAGCAAAAAAAATTGTAGGAACATTTCGTATTTCGTCCGAAAGACCTCCTCAATCTGAGCTGCTGTATTCAGCTCAGTCTTATAAATAGCACCCTCTCACAGTGGATCGACCAGTTGGCTGATGACAGCCATAAACCAGCTGCTCACATGATCAAGGAGGACCATCAGCCTAACGATGTGTCCAGAGGACCAGATTTAGCTTTTTTTAGATCAACCAAGTATACAAAATTCCAAGCAACTCAACCAATGATACAAAATTTAAGTAATTTACACAATTTGAATATGCATTTAAATTTTAGTACAATTTGACAATTTGAATATTTAGTATTTAATTAACATATTAGCTTTAATCTTTTTTTAAGACTATAATGCCGGGTTCCCACCAAACACGTTTCGCGCCGTCGAAGCAACCACTTTACATTGAAAGGCTATTTGGCCACGCATCTTGGAGCGGCGCAGAGTGACGCGGTGCATATTCAGCAGTTCAAGCAGCGCGGCAGTGAGGGGCAGCTGTTTTCCATGCCCGCGTCTCGTCCAAGCAGCGACTGCCGTAGTTCATTTATGCCGGGTTCCCACCAAACGCTTTGCGGGCATCAAAAAAGCTCTTAACACACTGTGTTGGCTGCTTGTCAACAGATGTCTGTTCACATCGAACGCGTCTGATGACGCGCAGTTGGAGCAGCGTCTGGCTCCTATTCCGGTGTTTGTTTCTTTTTTTGTACACCGGGCAGATAAAGATCAACTGTTCGTGAGCCCCGTTACTACTTGAGTGGGTTTTCTACGAGGCGAACTGCAGCTCCGAAAGTCTTTGTTGAGATTAAAACTTTTTTTATGTTTGCTATGATCGTGCGCTCGAGCGGACAGCGGCAACTGTAAAAATGCCAAGTTTCTTACCGGAGGCTGGTTTCTTCATGGAGGCTCATTAGGTAAGTTTGAAAAGTCCAAAAAAAGTCCCGTTGTTGTTGCATCATCACATAGCAGAGGCTCTCCCGATTGGTTGCTGCAACGCGGCGAGCAGCCGAAGTAGGTCAAAGTTCTTTTAAATGAACTCCGGCAGTCGCTGCTAGGACGCGACGTCGGCGCGGAAAACAGCTGCCACTCACTGCTGCGTTGCTTGAACTGCTGAAGACGTGCCGCGTCACGCCGCGCCGCTCCAAGATGCGCGGCCACATAGACTTTCAATGTAAAGTGGCTGCTTCGGCGGCGCGAAACGCGTTTGGTGAGAACCCGGCATTAAAAGAACTTTGACCTACTTCGGCTGCTCGCCGCATCACAGCAACCAATCGGGAGAGCCTTTGCTATGTAATGACGCAACAACAACGGGACTTTTTTTGGGACTTTTCAAACTTACCCAACGAGCCTCCATGAAGAAACCAGCTACCGGTAAGAAACTTGGCATTTTTACAGTTGCCGTTGTCCGCTCGAGCGTACGATCACCCAAAACTGAAAGTTATGCACCATAACTCATGTTCCCTGAAGGAAGAGAACAAGGTGCAACATACTTGTTATGGGAATTGCGCCCCAACGCAATTACCTGAAGGAATACATTCACGCCTTTTACGGCAGGGGACGTCACCCTGCGCCAGAGGTACCGCCCCTTTAGGTACTTAGGAGACTGACGTCCCTCCAACTGGCTCCAAAATTGCACTTCCCCGAGCTTTCAACATTGAAAAGGGCCAGCTATGTTGCACCCAGTGACGTGCGGTGAGGTTCATGGCTGGTGAGGCACACTGACTTCATCACAGTCAGATCTTATATACATGAACCCTACAGAGTAGTGTATTCGCCATTTGATTGGAAGCAGTTAACGGGTTGTGTTTAAAATTTCATATCAGCAATCTTTACACATACAAACAAACAATGGTGAGTCCAGCTAACAACAAACAACAACACAAACCCACACCCCACTGAACATAAGAGGATCTGCGGTGGAAGTCATCTCCATCTACAACTACTTGGGTGCACAGTACACAATGAATGACTACATCAGCTGGAGCAACAACACCACCAGCCTGATCAACAAAGGTCATCGGAGACTCTACTTCCTCAGACAGCTGAGACGAGCTGGTCTGAGAAGCTCAGTCCTCACCTCCTTCTACAGGTGTGCAGTGGAGAGCATCCTGTGCTCCAGCATCAACATGTGGCATGGAGGCTGCACAGAAGATGTTGGAGTCAGTCTCCCCACTATCACAGACATCTACACCTCCAGATGCAGGAAGAGGGCCACCTGCATCATGAAATACCCCACTCACCCAGCACACACACTCTTTGCCCCACTCCCCTCAGGACGGAGGTTGAGGAGCATCAAGTGTAGAACCACTAGACTGAGGAACAGCTTCTACCCCGAGGCTGTTAGACTCATGAATATCTAACCAGAATAATCACTGTGAAAAATCACATCATGTTGCTGCTGATCTGTTTCATGTTGCTGTGTTCATTCATGCCCATCTGCTTATACAGACTCATGTTCGTGCTGCTGTTTGGAGTGTTTTTTTCTATGCTATTAGTGCTTAGTGTTTTGTTAGTTGATGTTTTTCTTAGTTCATATCTTAGATGTTATTACTGTTCTTCTTTTACATTTTATTGTTGGATGTAACTGGGACCCTGTGTATATTATCTCGTTTCATCATCACATGTACCACATGTTGTGCCAATGACAATAAAGAATCTCTGACCTCTGACCTAATACAAACTGTAGCACACAAAAAAGCACATTTAATTTGGAGAAAAAAAATATTTTAGTCTTACTTTTACTTATAAATGAAGTCCATGCGCCGCTCCTTCTGAACAAAGGCGTCGATTACTTTTTTGTAGAAGTCTTCCTTCTTGGCTTTCAGTTTTAAAAGTCTCTCTGTTTCGATGGAGATCAGTGAAAGAGAAGAAAGCCTTCCTTGATCAGTCCTGTTTCGACTGCATGTTTTTATTCTTTTCAGCGCTGAGAATTACCGATGCTGTGGTAGCTGGAACAGTGAGCACTAGCTGAAGCAACTTTGTCGCTTCAGGAACAGTTGGAAATGAGATCTTTCTGGACCAAAAACCTGAGAAGCTGTGCAGGAGATTTACATTCATCTCTCACTGTTTGTGAACCATACAGTCCAATGAGATCCGCCTTCAGTTTCACCAAGTCAAAGAATTTGGCATATTTTGACATGCTCTGTAGTTTCGAGTCATCAAAACTTTTTCAGGTCACAATATCCCATCCGAGTCCAGACATTGTCAGAAGTTGAGAAAAGCAGGCAGGAGTAGCAGAAAAGGCGGTTTCTTGCTGGACATCCACACAACCAGCTTTTTCGTGTGTACCACTCTGTTTTAAAAGAGCGAGACTTATGTCCCGTAGTCTGAAGAAGACCTTTTAGCTCCGGTGTTGGTCGTCCTTTTAATAATACTTCCTGCTTGGACTGAAAATCCAATTGAGAAAATTGTTTTAGTTTACTAATGTACTCCTCCATTGCAAAATTATAGCTAATATCCAATCTGTCACACTTCCTCCTTCAACGGCGCGGAGCAGGTGCTGCAGAAACCCAGTGGGCCATAGCCCCTCCTCCTCCTCCTCCTCCTGCTCTGCTACAGCAGCCGCGAGGAGCCGCGAGGCGCGCCTCGATCAACAACTTCACAAACGTTTATGATCGCTCAGCAAAAAAAAAAAACACGTTACAGTATTTAAAGAAAAATAAGAAAAAATTGGTGATTTTGATTAAAAAATAACTTAAAACTGGTTTAGTGTTAAGTAAAATAAGTTTATAATACAAATCAAAGGATAAATACAATAATTGCATTATTTATTTTCTTTTTTTTCCCATGATGACAGGGGAGGCACAGCCTCACTTGCATCCCCTGACCGCACGTCACTGGTTGCACCTCGTTCCCTTCCTTCAGGGAACATGAGTAATGGTGCATAACGCCAAAATTACACTACACGCGTTACGGCTCCGCCCCGCTCCGGTCCGACCTCCGCAGCAAATACGCACCCATTATAATCAATGACAGAATTTACACTGGCTCCGCACGGCGGCGGCGAGCTGCGGAGAGCGGACGGCAGTCCGTCAAAATTAGAAATTTTTCTATTTCTGCCGGACGCCGGAGCTGTGCGGAGGCACCAACAGGAAAAGGAACGAGCACAACTTCCGTATTTACAAAATAAAATCACCACGGGCGGACTAATCCTAGCTCTATACGGATTTATTTGTACAAAAATGCTGTCAAACTATCATTTATGACTACGCCTACAAACGCAATACAAGAAATAAATAAATAAATAAAGTATTTTATTCTGAAAATGTAATACCTCACTTCCTGTTGCTCAAACCATGTCCTGTCGCTCATTTACGAGAGAAGATCAAGGCAGCAGTCTCTACTGTTGTTCTCCTTCTTCCACCGAATGAATTGTTTTGTTCTGACTTACTTATTTATCACTTGATTTATCGCGCGATCCCGCAAATCCCGCGCATGCGTCTAGGAGCGGCGCATGCAGGCGGACCTGAGCTGAGCGGAGGTAGTGGAAATTGGAGTTTGAGACGCTCAGCTGCGACCTGCGGAGCGGAGCGGACCGCAAGTAGTGTAATTTTGGCGTAACTTTCAGTTACCTTTCAGTTCGGTCTCTCGGTGCAACATACTTGCTATGGGAACGTAATTCATTCACGCCCTTGAAATGCTCAGTAAAATGCCTGTTAGTGTGAACGCCTGCCCTTGACCAGAAGGCATCTCAAAGCTACTTTCTATTGTGTATTAGAAAGAACAGCCTGAGTGACATCACACGCAGTAACATCCAAACTGTAGTACTTTGCAAAAGTGTTTAAAGAGCTCCAGTTCGCAGTAGCACAAATGTCTGCAACTGACACGCCCTTGAACAATGACCAGGAAGTGGCCAAGCCCCTGGTTGAGTGAGCATGGACTCCAGGGGGCACTTGTTGACCTTTGCTACCATATGCCCTTTTAATGGCCTCCGTCACCCAATGTGAGAGGCACTGTCTTGATAGGGCCTTTCCTGTAGCAGGTGCGGCAAAGCAGACGAACAGTTGGTTTGTTTTCCTCCATTCAGCTGTTCTCTGCATGTAGGTGCGTAAAGCCCTCACTGGGCAGAGAGCTTGTAGAATT
Organism: Garcialebias charrua; assembly: GCA_038048925.1. Classification (NCBI taxonomy): domain Eukaryota; kingdom Metazoa; phylum Chordata; class Actinopteri; order Cyprinodontiformes; family Rivulidae; genus Garcialebias; species Garcialebias charrua. The sequence continues at coordinate 45,614 of JBBPBX010005755.1, read as the reverse complement.
TCTTGTTCCTGAGTGAGGACAGGAGCAGGTGGAAAGGAGGAGAGATCAAAGTTTAGACTCCTATGGTTCAGAGTCAAGACCTTGGGAGTGTATGCGGGATTAGGCCTTAGTGTGACCTTTGACCCGTCAGGGACGAATCTGGTACACATTGGATGTACAGACAATGCATGGAGGTCACCCACGCATTTCGCCGAGCAAAGAGCCAGGAGAAGAGCAGTTTTATAAGATAGAAGATCTATCTTAATCTCGCTCAGAGGCTCAAATGGTGGGTCGCAAAGAGCCCCCAAGACCAGGCCAAGATCCCAACCAGGGGTCAAGGTCCTGCTGGGTGGCTTGGTTTGAAGCACACCTTTCATATATCTCATTATGATTGGATGTGCTCCAGGAGTCCTATGTCCCAAGCCCTCGTGACAGGCAGAGATAGCTGCAAGGAACACTTTAATCGTTGAATAAGAACAACCCTTTATCAGTAAATCATGAAGGAAAGTTAGTAGTTGAGCCAGGTCGCAAGCATAAGAAGTGATATTTCTTTCTGAGCACCAGGCTTCAAAGATGTGCCACTTTTGTATGTATAGAGACTGTGTTGACCTGGCACTGGAATTTTGTATGGTTTTCACCACATTCTTAGGCAGGCCCGAAGCCATCAGCCTGTCCTTTTCACCTAACAGGCTGGAATTAATTCCAGATCCTAGCCTAAACAGCTGGGCTGTGACTTCCTGTGTGAGTCTTTGAGGGTCAACCAGGTTGGGGAGTGGGCCTCCACATTGATGTGTTAACAGACTTCCCTGATCGAGTCTCCTCAAAGACAGATGGAGTCTATTAATTTTATTAGATTGAGTCGGGACAGGAAAGCTACTGTTTCCCTCCAAAACAGGATTTATTGGATTGAGGGGTTGCTGCTTCTGTAAACGAGCAGATCTCCTGATTCCATTTGTTGTCCCAGCCAGTGGGATACTGTTGTGTGAGAGCAAGTTTGATGCAGCTTTGTGAGGAAAATCACATGCTGCTCTTCTATCGCTCGAGCGTTACGTGTCCTTCATGAATAATAAAGGAACAACAGCAACGTGTGAACGTGGGTATGGTCCTTTGTGACCGGCAGACTCAAGATAATTTGTTGATAAGGAGCCCAGTTTCCTTTCAAAATCAGGAGGAAAATTCTGGTTCGACTCCGATCCTTTTACACGCATAGTAATGTGATCACAGCCATTGCTTTGAGGGTGTGAAAATTGTGTCTGCCTTGGGGCATCCGACGTGCTCTCCTGTGGTGCGAACCTGTCACGTGTTCATCTGGTTAGTGTATTAGCCGGCCCCTTGCTCATAATGGAGCGGGGCTGGGACATGTGCCCTTTCCCAACTGTCTCTGCGAAAGGTGTAGGGTCTGTTCACAGACGCCTCTGGGTCTGTCTTCTGGAGACAGGTCCTGAGGCACCCTGCTGGGGCTTATTGAATAGGCTGGCACCCCATGAGCCATGAGGGAGGGGGATGTACCCCCCCTTTATGACCGCTTACAGGCCAGAGAGACCCGTACTGTTGACATTATTTGTGTTGGTGTTTTTTTTTTATCGTCAATAAAACAGGGATGTGCTGTTTTATGAGTTTTATTCGTGCTTACGTGCAACGACATACATGATTTGATGTCACTCACAGCAGGGAGAACGTGGTTTGTGCATGCAACAGAGTTATCAGCCATTTGTACTTTGCTACAAATAAAGTCTGAACAAGGTGCGAACACTCCCGTTACCGTGTGGGCGGGAGGTCGTCTAAAATGTAAACGTGGGCCTGGTTCATCAGGCACATTTTTGACGAGTGTCCCGGCTCGCCGAGGAGGCCCTATGCCTGCTCGCTTGGCGTGGGACAAACCTATTTTTGCTCCATGCGTGCTCGGAGCGAGGTTGGTTCGGCGGGGGTCTCTGCCGAGGCTCCTCCTCGTATGCTGTCCGCTTCTGCGGTGGCGCACGCGTCGTCGAGCGGTGCCGCGGCTGTGCAGGTCTGCCTCCAGCAGGCTCTCTGGGGGGGGGCGAAACTCCGACGAGGAATGCCCACCCTGAGGGCTTCAGCCTGCCTGCGCCTTTGGTCCAGCTTGGTTTGGATTCGCTCCAAAGTCTGGCCAAAAAGTCCCTCCGCTTCTATCGAGTGGTGGAGAAAAGGCACCTTTTGTCCCTCCGGTAAATCCGTCAACGTCATCCACAGGTGGCGGATCGCGATGACCACTTCCGCCATACCTCTGCCCTGAGCCACAGCAGCTGTCCCCATCATACGGAGAACGAAGTCTGTAGCTCTGCGGGCTTCGTCCAGTAATTCGGCAGCAGCTTGCTTATCCGAGGTTTCCTGCAGTTGTTGGAGTTTTTCTGCGAGGTAAGCCTGCATCATCGCGGACGCATTCATGGAGCGCGTCGCAAGTCCTTGAGCTCTGTAGCACTTCTCGAGAAGTGACGCTGAGGCTCTGAAAGCTTTGCTAGGGAGAGTCGGATTTGTTCCTGATGACTTGGGAGCTAGGTGGGACGCCAGTGTGTCCTCAATCTGAGGCGCGTTTGCTATTCCCACCTGATCCATGCCTTCCACGTTGAGGAATTGTGAGAGAGGAAGGAACATGGGCGCTCGTGGCTGAGGCCAGGTACGGGTTAGTTCCGTGAGGAAGTCTGGGAACACGGGCATCCTTTGCCTCGTTGCAGCCTGCTGTTTTGAATAAAAATAGTTCCCCGCCAGCCTCATGACCTGTTGGCGAGGTGGGGGTTCCGGCCAGGGGATGTTCAGCGCGTCCGTTGCTCTGTGGCACAGGTCGAACAGGGTCAGGATGGAGAAGTCCGTTTCAGGGAGCACAGGTATTGGGGTTCTCGGGAGGTCCTCTCCTGGATCCTCGATTTCGAGTTCTGGTTCCTCCGCTGAAAATTCGCCCGAGGCTGAGATGGAGATCTCGTCTTCATTCATCATGCAATGTCTTTCAGATAGGTATCGGTTTCAGTTGAACCATATTGCCCTGGCTCAAAACGTTGAACAAACTGGGAAATTTTATGGAGTCGTTCTATTGGGACAGCGAATTGAGAACCATTGATAGTGATATACCCACCCATCTGCACACCAGGTACACCTGTTGACATGGGATACGTAGGTACCTGCCATTGAGTTATCCCAGCAAATGTCTGTTGAGATGGGGGTGGTGGCGGAGGGAGTAGTGCATCGGGCATGGGATATGTA